>JAUMGZ010199869.1:0-12609 GCA_032359645.1 Pododesmus macrochisma | reverse complement strand
TAGAGTACCGATCGAGCGACAGCTGCTGCGATTGGTCAACTTTAAACAATAGCGCACGGGAAATGGCTTTCTAATTTTAGTTGAATATATACAGAGTGTCTTATCCCTTTTAGTTTTGAAATTTCCAGCGTTAACGTATTCCTCCCAGCCTATATGTAGTTTCGGCATTGGTAGTGCGATACATTGTATGTGCGCCAGCTTAAAAGGCACTAGATTGCCTTATGCATATTTGTTCTTATGGTAACATTGATCTGACACCTTAATTCTTTTTTGTAAGTTTAATAGATTCGCAATCAAATTTCGAACGGTGGTTTGATCTAGTCCCGAATCGTTTTGAAATAATGCGGGCACCTGCTTGTACGTTTGTCATATGCATTTCGATTAGCCAAACCTGCTAAATATAGACCAATCAGATTAAGCGTTTTGGATGTTTCGGCTTGAAGTTCGCCATATTTGTTGATATCGACAACAAGATGTCTTGACTTGTTTGACAGCAAGTTATTTCAGCGATGGCTCTTGTTTTAGGAGTTGGTGTTGGAGTATTTGTGCTAGGATTGTTCTGGGGACTCGCATTTTTTGTGTGTATCGCAGTTTCGAGAGCGCAAGGGGGAATTTCGTAAGTAAATCCATCACTACAAAAAAAATTCCAAAAAATTAAAATAAGCGGTGTAAGAGTCATATATTTCGGACATAATATAACTCTGACAACAGCCGTTTCCGATTACATACATTAAAATAAGCGGTGTAAGAGTCGGAAAATGTGGACTAGGTTTTCTGTCCGCTTTCGTAGATGGTTTGTTTGGGAGTACAAAATGAATTTCTACACCAGTAAATGCTCCGTCATTAACAAATGCAAAAAACGAAACATCATTAAATCAGATTTTAGAAATTGAAGATTTCAGTAAATATCTAGGTGTCACTTTCACTTCAAACCTAACTTGGGGTAAAACTTTTCAGTCTATAACCAACAAGGCCAATAAGTAAAATTACAGGCATACATTAGAATTAGGCAGAGATTTTCTCTGCCCCTCAAACGAATGCCATTTTCTGATATATTAGTTTTAGAGGCAGAGATCCATGCTATTAAAAAGACTTCGCAAACTAACCTCTACTGCCGACAAAAAGTAACTGCACAATTTCTTCCACTTGCTTAAAGTCACAGTACCCTGATTTTGCCAGTACCCAGATTGGGCCAATTTGGCCACAATCGGCTTTAAATTTTTCGTGGTGGAACTCACTGAACTGAACATTCTGCCGTCCTTGGCTATGTTTATTATGCATCTTTTATCAGCAATTTTTCCCAACTTCTTCATAAGAATTTGCCGAGACAGACGTTCAAAATTGATAGGTATGCAAAATAAATTCGGTTTTCTATCAAAGACCCTGTACAACGGGGTCAAAAATGTGCCATGTTTTTAAAGCAGTTACACTCGATAGATACTGCATGGATTTTGTTGATAATCCAAACAATTTTCAAAGTATAATGTCTGTTTCAAAAAAAATTATGGAAATTAATTCTGTTTGTAAAGAGTTCACAGCATCCGTTGAATTTTAAGGAAAGTGGCACAATCGGGGTACTGTCGCGGTAGATTTCCGGATTAAATTTCTCCTGACGTTAGACAGTTCTAATTTTAGAACTAATGCACATATGTACCAAAGCAAGATAAAAAATTACTTCTTTTATTGTCTATTTGTTGTGTGAGAAATTTCATTGATTTGTATTGAGTATTTGACAAGTAATTGCAAAAAATGTGGTAAAAATGGCACAATCGGGGTACTGTTACCTTATACATCTCGCCTTCAGTAACAAGAATAAGTGCCTGATGCTTATACATCTCACCTTCAGTAACAAGAGTAAGTGCCTGATGCTTATACCTCAGGCCTTCAGCAACAAGAATAAGTGCCTGATGCTTATACATCAGGCCTTCAGTAACAAGAATAAGTGCCTGATGCTTATACATCTCGCCTTCAGCAACAAGAATAAGTGCCTGATGCTTATACATCTGGCCCCATTCTCACAAAGCTTCCCTAACTTTGAGGAGCTCCTCAACTTTGAGGATGTATATTTCCATCCACTGTAGAACATTTGTTATGTGTGTAAATGTTCATTTCAGTACATGTAATGGATTATTTGTCTATATTCTTCTTAAATCTTATACATTTTCTTGTACATGTGCATACATCAAGATTTTATAGGAGACTGAAACTTGCTTCCTCAAAGTTGAGGAGCTCCTCAAAGTTAGGAAAGCTTTGTGAGAATAAGGCCGGGCCTTCAGTAACAAGAATAAGTGCCTGATGCTTATACATCATGCTTTCAGTAACAAGAGGAAATCTGTGAGGACTTAGTTACTATATAATAACAAGAGCAAACGGTCCATAATACACCCGCCAGAAAATCGAAACAGAGTTTGTGTAAAGATAGAAGACAGGTATGGTGTGAAATTCTAACAGCTTATTACAAAATTTATTCTTTCACATGGACACATGTATTTTAGTTCATCAAGTCTTTGTGCTATCTTTTTATGAATATAATTTTGAACTTAAATTGCTGCAAAGAGTAATTGTGTAAGGCCAAAAATCAATATTTGCTCAGAAGTATACTCTGAAAGCTGTGAACAAGGTTATAAAAATGTTTCTAAAAATAGTAATGGTGACCTTGAAATTCCACTTATCTCTATAACTTGATATAAGGAACACTTGTGTGAAGTATCATCAAAATCAATGCAGTACTTTACTCTAAAAGGTACAGATCTAGACAAGCTTTCTATACAAAATGTTTCTAAAAATAGGAACGGTGACCTTGATGACCTTGAAATGTGACTGGTCTCTAGAACTTGATGCAAGGAACAATCGTTTTAAGTATCATCCAAATCGGTCTTCTATTGTGCTCATAAAGCTGCGGACTAGCTAAATGTCACAAAGTTTTTACACAAAATGTTTCTAAAAATAGTAACAGTGACCTTGATGACCTAGAAATTTGACTGGTCTCTCCAACTTGATGCAAGGAACAAATGTAAGAAGTTTTATCAAAATCTACACAGGATTTTACTCAAAAAGCAGCGGACAAGCTTTTTATACAAAATGTTCTAAAAAAAGTAATTGTGACCGTGATGTCCTTGAAATGCAACTGATCTCTAGAACTTGATGCAAGGAACAAATGTGTGAAGCATAACCATAATCTGTTTTATACTTTACTCAGAAAGCTGAAGACAAGCTAAATGTTGATAAGACCATGCCAATATACGTCTGCCTAATCGTTATGCATCTAACAAACAAAGTAGTACATATACTAGACAAACATAAACCTTGTAACAGTTTAACTTACAACATATTCTCAATAATATCTGTTAGTTTTTATAGTTTTTAACAAATTTGATATGTAGGGTTAAAAGAAAAAAACTTAAACTAAAAAGTTCATTAATGTTTGCTTAGTTTACCTTGTTTCGACTTCTGGGCAGTTGACCTTTTGTCTTTTGGTATTTTGCTATAGCTTGGAAAGCCATATGCAGCTGATTCGGTCTATCAAACTTAGCAAAATCCGTCATCAGCATTTCTGGAGCATCGAGAGAATCTTTAAGTGATTTCTAAAACAACAAGAGGCCCAATGGGCCTTAACGGTCACCTGAGTTCATAAATATAGGTCAAATGCATTTTGAATAACAAGAGACCGATAGGGCCTAAACATTCATCTTGACAGTCATAATATGTAACAGTTAAGCTATTAGTATATGACCAAATAATCTGTCCAGCAGTTGATTAAGAAGGTGTTGTTGAAAGCAAGAAATAATGGTTTTGTCAAAATTTTGCCCTATGTCTCAGCCAATCAGAGTCCAAGGGGGCTATCTTAGTTTTTTGATCAGCCCAAAAAACAAAAATACATGGTCAGGACCTCCTAAGGAACATTTCAACCAAGTTTGAAGTCAATGGGTTCAGTGGTTCTTGAGAAGAAGTTGAAAATGTCTCAGCCAATCAGAGGCCATGGCAGCCATCTTGGTTTTCGGATCAGCCCGAAAAACAACAACACTTGGTCAGGACCTCCTACTGAACATTTCCACCAAGTTTGAAGTCAATGGGTTCAGTGGTTCTTGAGAAGAAGTCGAAAATGTCTCAGCCAATCAGAGGCCATGGCGGCCATCTTGGTTTTCGGATCGGCCCAAAAAACAACAACACTTGGTCAGGACCTCCTAATAAACATTTCAACCAAGTTTGAAGTCAATGGGTTCAGTGGTTCTTGAGAAGAAGTTTAAAATGTCCAATTGTTAATGGACAACGGACGACGACAGACGAGGATAGATTGCAATAGGTCACTTGAGCATTTGGCTCAGGTGACCTAATAAAGTCAAGTACTGTGAAAGTACATCATGTCAAGGTGTTAACAACACTTATACCAATAAAGTCTAGTACTGTGAAAGTACATCATGTCAAGGTGTTAACAACAGTTATACCATTAAAGTCTAGGACTGTGTAATATATAGCACGTCAAGGTGTTAACAACAGTTGTACCCATTAAGTCTAGTACTGTGAAAGCACAACACGTCAAGGTGTTAACACTTATACCCACAAAGTCTAGTACTGTCAAAGCACAGCACGTCAAGGTGTTAACAACACTTATACCCATAAAGTTTAGTACTGTAAAAGCACAACACGTTAAGGTGTTAACAACACTTATACCCACAAAGTCTAGTACTGTGAAAGTTTACCCATAAAGTCTAGTACTTTGTAAGCACAACATGTCAAGGTGTTAACAACACTTATATACCCATAAAGTCTAGAACTGTGAAAGTAAAGCACTTCAAGGTGTTAACAACACTTATATACCCATTAAGTCTAGTACTGTGAAAGTACATCACGTCAAGGTGTTAACAACATGTATACCCATAAAGTCTAGTACTGAGAAAGCACAACTACCAGTAGTATGTGTAACAACATAAACATTACATACAGAATTTCAACAATCAAAATATACATTTATTAACACTTGAAATAATAACTCAACAATTAACAACTCAAGAAAACATTAGACCCATTGGATCTAATCGTCCATCTGGTAAAAACAGCAGTATAAACTTACACTGTATTTAGTTTTTGTTTAGTTTTTTAGAATTTTGATATTTTGTAATATTTTCACAATTTTAGTCCCCTACCACTAGTCTCCTCTGGTCCAGTGGTTTGGAGAAGTTGAAACTTTGAATGTTATTGACGATAGATTGGATGTGTATGGAGAAAGTTTATCTTGGCCCCTTTGGACTAAAAATTATATAACAAGAGGTGGACATTACAGTTGTTTGTTTTCAATTATCATTGTTAACGATCTGTTGATGACGAAGTTGTTATTTGGTAGCATTTAACACAATTTAAGTGTAGTACAATGTACAGGAAACAATCTTGCATTCATATTGAGTAGTGTCAACATCTTTTCGCCTTCAATAAAATTTAGAACAACAGTATGGTCAATCAAAAGGTATAAATATGCTTGCAGTGACGGTCAGGCCACTTTTTTGGGTTTAAATACATGGTTTTCTGCAGGCAAGTAAAAAATTCCCCAAGAGACCTATAATAGGTCTGAACTGATTTACAACAAACTTTGTTAAAATCTATTGAAAATAAATCAAATAATCAGATTCATGACAACAAAGATGACTGCCATTGTCTGCTTTTAAGAAATTTTACACGTCAAAAAGTTAACCATTTAAATTCAAAGTACAGTGTATAAAGAGTTTAATAGTGAAAGTACCATGATCCTTAAACTTCAGGAAATGCGATAAAAAGATTTTCAATATGAGCCCAGGTCAGCCACCAGGTCAGCCATATTAGCTTTTTATTCTAATTTTTTTTCAATGCATACTCATTTCAAACTTTGTAAATATTAAATATTTGAAAATGTCTTGTTCTAGCCATGAAATAGTCATAATAGACATTGCAAGATTTTGTTTTAATTACATTTTCTTTTAACGTTCAACTTCCGATAAGTAATGAATAAATGCAATTTTTGGGTCATTGACAATTAACAAATATTCATAAGGTGACCATATAATTGACTTGTCATGTGTACATACCGGTATATACTACAGTCTACATATTGAAATATTCACATAATGTACAAATATACAGACTCCGGTATAAGAAGAACTTTGTGACAATTATTGGTTTAAGACAAATGATAATTAGAGCTATGATCTGAAGTTACAAATAAGCTTTCTATTACCAAATATATTAAAATTACAAATGAATAGATCAATCTGGCATTTATGAACTTAACACATTATGGGCAGAAATTGAGAATCAAACGTTATCATTTGTATCATAAACATATGGAAACACTGAGAATTTGTACATTCAGTGAAAATTTTAATACATCCATCATATAGCAAAATAAAAGCTTCCATTCAACTCTTCAATGATCTATATATGCATACAAGTTCAATAAAAAACAAAGAGCATGAAAATACAATTTTATCATATAGAAGCAATGCAAGCACCTCTTTTTCTGTAATATTCATATGTTCTGTGTCACTGCATGCATGAGGCAAGGGTTCCAACTTCACCAGAGAAAGAAGCAAACACATACATGTAGATGCAGGGAAGGCAAAGGGCACCTTAAAATTTGAATAAGTGGGACGGCAATTACATGTTGTTATTTCTATAAACACCCACTCGCACAATAAAGAACAAGAAAATAATCTACAATAGTTGTTGTCCATTTGACACCAGTCCTAAGATATAGTGAGTTTTTTTTTTATGTATGTACATTTTCATTTGAACTTGTCCAAAAAAAGATTTTTACAAAAATTTACATCTGGCTAACTGTAAAAGCAGGAAAAAGTTGGATTATTTCTCAAAACTTTGCTTCCTCAGATCAGTACTTCCCAACTTGAAAAATGAGCATGTTAATGACTTTTGATGCGTGTAAATAAAATTGTGACCTAGAATAGACTGAAGAAAGGGAAAAAATTGTCTTCGGCAAAGCAATGAATTTAACATAAACAAGAGGCCCATTGGGCCTTAACGTCTATCTGGTTGAAATGGGCCTATTAAAGTAAATATTTGGCATTTACATACTTTTGACCACAGGGTCTTGCCTTCAATAAACTTATTTCTCCAAGCTCTAAAATTAAATATTCACCAAACCATTAAGCACTAGGCCTTTTAGTTTATTAAAGATTTTTGAAATTTGTCAAATTTTCCCCTTTTGGCCCCCTATAGTGGCCAAGGCCCTTCATTTGAACATATCTGAATTCCCATTCGCCCTGAATGACTTCTTCCAAGTTTGGATGAAATTAGTCCAGTAGTTTTGGACAAGAAGTCAAAAATGTTAATAGTTAACATTTTTGCTATAGTGTTGAACTTTGATCCCAAAACGGGCAACCTATTTTTGACCCCAGGGTCAAGCCTTGAACAAACTTGGTTCTCCATGCCCTAAATTAACTACATACCAAAGCATTATATAAGCTGTAGGCCTTCTAGTTTATTAGAAGAAGATTTTTGAAGTTTTGACAATTTTCCCCCCTTTTGATGCCCCCTGGGGGCTGAGCTCCTTCATTTGAACAAATCTGAATCCCCTCTACCTAGAGATACTTCCTACCAAGTTTGCATGAAATGGGTCCAGTGGATTAGTAGAAAAAGTCGAAAATGTGGAAAGTTTACGACAGACGGACGAAGGACGGGATTAGTATGACAAAAGTCCACCTTAGATGGACTAAAAATTAAATTGTTCTTTTTATCAACTAACATATGCATCTACCTGAAGTTTAAAGCTTCTTTGACACTCAACATTTTAATTGTTAAACATGCCACACTATGCTATCTGCCAAGACTGGTTTCTACCGTAAATTTTCAATATATATAAACCATTCTATAGTACACATGGCCCATATAAAGTTTAATAAGAATAAACCTTTAGACAATCACATAAAGTTATGAAAGACTCTTTACAAGAAAAAAAAGAATGTTAACACACTTAAGCTGTTCTACAAATGGTCAATTTAGAAGATAATTGTATGAAAAACTACGACAAAAATACTTTTTCAATACCTTTGAAGGCAATCAAACCCGCTCATATAAACAAAGAAAACTTTTTGGCAAACTCGAAATTTTAACATTTTTACATAATGCTAAATGGTAATATTTCTATCTCAAGTATATTTTCCTTGTACTCTTTAAACCAAATAAAAATATCCTAGAAACCGTCCGATGACAAGGATGTTGAACTTTGCATAGCTGGTAAACCTAAACTTACTCATTTTATCATTGCAAAAACAAATCTTTGTCACCTCACTGCAATTGTTCAAAAGGCGAACTGTAGCAAGATATACATGTATCTAGCTCTGTTTACACACATCAACAATACAACAATTAACTTGTCTAGTTGGCCTCAATCACGTGAATTCTCTTAATGAAAAATATGTCAACACATATCACCTCCTCGAGAAAAAACTTCTCGACTTCCTGTTAGGACTCCCACAATAAAGTTCAACTTCACGACAAAGATCACTCAATTTTGGAGATCGACGTCTGCTTTCACGGCCATAATGTCTCTCTTCTGAATGTCTGTCATACAAATCGTCAGTCAAATTCTCGACATTTCTCAAGGAAGGTAGAGCAAAACAATTGTCTTCATCCCTTCGTCTCCTATAATGAGAATTCCCTGGAGACATATCTGGATGATCAATTCTGTAAGTATTCTCCACATCACTTCCTCTACGTTTAGTTATATGTCTCCTCTCCACTGACACTATATTTTCTCCATGATGAGCCTTTGATTTGCTCTTTTCCATCACAATTACTTCCTTTTCACTCCAATCATCCCGATTTCTAGAACTACTTCTAGAACTTGAATCTGAACGATTGCCTATATAAAAGTCACGCCTGCTCTTCCTTGGGGACCGAGGATATTTTTTTTGTTCAACAATGTCAATGTATCCCCTAGGTGTATGATGCCTCTTAGAATAATGCTCCTCACTTGACCTATGTCTTCCTCTTTCATACCTATCCCTAGACCTTGAGCGTGACCTGGATGGATGTCCCACAGACAAATTACGTCTCAAATTTGATATCCTTCGAGCTTCGGCTATAAATCTATCACACTCGTTCTTTAAAACAGAAGAACTTTCCTCCCGTCTAATTCTATTATCATCATCATGTCTATGATGTGGTCTCGGGTCATCTTCAGAGAAGTGATCCACAATGGGAATCAAAGACTTGTCTTTGTTGGAATTCTCAAAATCAGGCTGTGGAATAATGGGTTGGACCTTTGTGTCAAGGTCAAAAACAACTGGTTCATCTTTTGTTGGAGTGGGCGCAGATGTGCCGCCACTTAAACTAGTAGTAATTGCCTCTCTTTCTTCCTCTTTTAAACTCTTTAGGAAAGCATCAATAACGTTGACAACCTGTGGGTTTAATGAGACAGATTTTACAATATCCTTTTGTGAATTGTCTTTTGCCCCAGATGGTTCAACATGCATGCATGCGACAGGGTCAGCACTATTTTCTTTGGCATTTTCGTCGTCGTCAATCTCCATGTCTACAGATTCCAAATTATCACCTTGTCCCTCTAGTGACTCTTTACTTGGTTCTTCTTTGGAAGGGTGAATAACACCTATTTTAGCACCTGGATTTATAGAAGATCTTTCACCATCTAATTTTTTGGCATCAAGGTTGGCCATCTCTACATTTGCTGTTGTCAATGGTCTACATGATGGGGGAACTATTTTAGTTTTCTTTCCAAACTTTTCCGTTGCAACAAATTCAATAAAGAAAGGAGGCATTGGTAAATCAAGTATACTCCTTTGGATTTTGCTAGGCTTTTGTCTTGGGTCTGTGGGTATTTTGGTTTCCCCTTTTGCAATGTTCTTTGGAACATGACGGGGACGCACTTCTTTACCCTTTAATAGAGTTCTCCCTTCAAACTTCATTGATGAATTTGGACGAGCATAAAGGTCAGAAGAAGACGTTGACATTGGACTCATATTGCCCTCTTGCTGACTCAGGCTATCAAAACTTCTGCTTTTTGTAACTTTGGATTTCACAACAGGAGCATTTGACTTTTCAGCAAGTTCTTTCTTCTGGGTTTTAACTGGAATCTCTTTATTTGTATTAACTGTTTCTGTTTTAAGAATATCAAAAATGTTTTCTAACATTTTTTTATCATCTTCTTTAGAGACAAGAGCTTGACACTGTGAAAATAAGGTATCAATGAGAGCATCTTTTTCTGTACCTTCTTGACGTTCGGTTTCATCTGCTTTGTTTAATTCACGGTAAAACCCAACTGGTTTGACTGTATTAACATCCTTACTATGGTAACATGTCTTTATCATGTTGTTCTCATTAGTTGTTTCAACACCTACATTTGATGTTGACATATTTGTTGAAAGTGCATGACTTGACAGCAATGGTTTCTTTGCAGGCACGGGGGACAATGGAAAATCAGCACTGCCTCTTTTTTTCAAAAAGTATCCTGGCTCTCTTAGGTTGCTGTCAATTTCCTCAAAATTTGGAAAAATACTCAACATTGGATTGTGTTCTTTGTTCTCGTGCAGCCTTTCACCAACATTAGCATTGTCAACATGTGGTCTAAATAGCGACTTTGGTTCACTGGATAGGGTCTGGGCAAGTCTTGGAGCATTAATATTACGATTGTTATGTTCACACATAGAGCTCAAAGCATTAGCATGATATCCTGTACCTCTTTCATCACCCTTGTGACAAAGTGAAAAATTTCCATCTTTGTCACCTAGTCTATAGATTGCTGGATTTGTATGTTCATCCTCTGTTGTACCTCTGTTTCTGGGACTTGGAGAACTGTGTCCCCCAAAGCCATCCTGGGAACTGGTATCATATGGACTTTTATTGTATCCTCTACCAACGTCCTGGGGACTGGTATTAAATCCTCTACCATCGCCACAGGGACTTTTATTATAACCTCTACAAGCACCTTTGGGACTGGTATTATATCCTCTACCAACGCCATGGGGACTGGATTTATATCCTCTTCCAGGGCCTTGGGGACCAGAATAATGTCCTTTGCCAGTGCTCCTAGGACTAGCATTGCCTCTGGTACTGGTAAAATGTTGTCCTCTTCCACCACCTCTAGGACTTGATGCATGATGCCCTCCACCACGACCTCTGGGGCTAGTTGCAGTGAAACTGTGTCCCCTATCTTGAGCTCTAGGACTTGTTGACCTGGAATAAGAACCCCCATCATATCTCTGGCTCTGTCCTTGATTTTCATTATGGTGGTTGCCAAGCAAATTAGGTGTGTGATTATCATGTGGTCTCATTTCAATATCAGCATTTGGAACTTGTTCCTTCCAACCCAAATTTTCAACAGTACCTTGTTTTCTATCAGCTAACAGTGGTGAAACATGTAAAATATTTGAACTGGGCTGCAAACTTGTTCTCCACCCAGCTTTATGAAGATTTGGAACGGTTTCTTGGTTTATTAAAGATGGTAAAACAGGGTTTAAATTGCAGGTTGAAGACTCTGCGTTACCAGACTGGTTGAAAGCATAGCTCGTAGTACGGGGATCCCTGGAATCTCTTCTATGTTGATCACTATTCAAATTCTGCTTATGAAAAAGTTCCTTTGTGTTTTGCATTCCAAAGTCTGTTTGATGCTGAACATTTTGTGATATTTTCCAATCCTTGTGTGGAGGAAAGTTACTGACATGTTTGTAATCACTTTTTACATCTTTCTTAGCAAAATTACGTGGGCCATTCTTAAAATGATTGTTTTGGTGACCACGTTCAAACCCATAATTTGACTTTCCATCTTTAGAATACATATTCTGACACAAATCCAATGGACTAGTATACTTTAAACTGTTTTCTCCTTGAGAGTTTCTTCGAATCCTTTCTTTCGCGACTTTACCTAAAAGTTCATTTTGAGACTCTTGTCCATGCACACTTTGTAAATGACTAGGGTTTGTGTCTTTCTTTTGCATTGTGTTTTGGTATGTTGATATTCTATTGTCAATAGTTAATCTTTCCTTTTCTCTCATGCCTCCATTTAGTTCATTTTTAGAGTTGTCAACTTTAATTTGAAGGTATCTAAATTGGTCTTGGGATTCTATACGATCACCCGTTCTTGACTCTAGTTCACTAAGCTTTCTTGCAACGGAATCTTTCTGCAGAACACTTTCTTGTCGATTCTTCACAAGAGAGGAAATTTGCTGCTGCATCTTGTAAACCATATCTCTGTTACTCTCTGCTGAATCATGGAGATTCTTATTCAGTGACCCAAACCTCTGTGATAATGATGGTCTGTTTGCCGCCATTTTAACTGCAACTCTGCAAATACAAAATTAACAAAACTAATAAATAGATGGTTTGTTTGCCATTTTGCAATGACTACATAATTTGTCATTGAAAGAAACTGTCAAAAAGGCATACCGCCATACATGGATAATTACCCTAGCCGGAAAGCAGTCTGGGCAGTAAGCTGAAAACGCTTTATAGATATTTTAAATGAGGACCAGTGGACCATCTAGTTGGTGAAACATGTTTACATAATATACCATCACCTGAAATGCATCTTTAGTGTTGTTATTTTCATCTTTTCAGGCTGTCCAGCACTTGTTGACATAAAATAAGGGCTTATTTTAGGGACAAACA
>JAUMGZ010199858.1:0-12610 GCA_032359645.1 Pododesmus macrochisma | reverse complement strand
CCCAAAAAAAACCAAGCAAACTAGTAAGAGTATTGATCAACACTTATAACCATTGTTAAAAATGTAAAGCATTATGAAGTTCTATAAACTGTGTTGAACTGTGATTAAACTGATAATTAGGAAACAAAAACGACATTTTATTTAGGGAAAATAGCAAGTGTATAATTGGCGACAACATAGAGCATTAACGTTTAGTTTATCATTTACTGTTTATTTTACAATTATTACTAAGCCTTAAACACAGAAAATGTCCACAATATGCGTTTAGCTCAGTTGTATATACATGTGTACATGCCTTTCACCAAAAGTTATCGATTTCTTTTGCATTGTGACAGTCTTGTGTTTGCAAGTAAATGTATATCTCCCGTGCAACGTATTTACAAATGAAATATAACAAACATTCACACTTAATAAATCAAGACAACAAAAGACGACAATGTTACATGTCTAAGTTAAATCTAGAAACTGACTTGGGACTGTCGCTCCGTATAGAACGAGTGACACATAATACCTAAGACTGTCACCCTGTACAGAAGGCGTGTGTGTAGTAAAAGATTAAAAGGATACCATATTTTGTTAGTATATAGCAAGTCTACTTCTAACAAATGATTTAAACATGCTAGGGCGTTACACTGTCATGTCACAAAACAATACAGAATACAGATCAATATTAGTTGTCCAATACGGTAGTATATTGTTGTTGTTGATGAGTCTAAAGTGTCCCTTTAAACTTAAAGTGACCGTGTGACACTTTTAGTGACCAATGTCCACTTATAAACTACACTACAGACCAATGGTACTTAAGTGACAATTTATTCTAAAGAGCAGTGATAGACAAGGCCCTACATTTGAACCTTCTTGAATCGGGATTCTGTCAAGCATGGCATTGGACACAGCCTGTCATACCGCAACATCGCAAGAAACGACAAACATACGGTCAGGATATAAATAAGATTATTGTACACGCTATAGACTGGTTTATACTGTTTATATGTTCTATACAAGCATTATATAGACTTTGACTGTCTTTCTCCGACGTTGTTAACTCTGGTTAATTCTTGACAGTGCAGTCCTTATTGTATTCTTGAGAGTTTACACACAAAAATATTTTTTTCTTCATTGCAAATTACTCTTATTGCAATCTTGAGAGTTGCACTAAGGCCCTTTTTTTCTCAATTGTAGTTTTTAAATTCTTGACAGATGTTAGACTCTATATATAGTTGAGTGAAAAATGAAAGTGACGGACATGATTTGTTGACATGAGTCATACACCAATTATCTTCTCTTATCAACAACTCGGCTTTCGTTCCTTATTGACATCAGCACGTTTTCTATTAAGATGTAATCTTTAATTTAGACAAGGAACACCCTATCAATGTTCTAGGTGACGACCGGTATTATGCTGATATCTATAATTACCAAGTCTTCGCCCCATGTTATGATTCTCGGTAACACATAACAACACGATAAGAGTTGGATTATTTACGATACAAATAAAGCTCAAATAATACAATGAAAAATAGTTTTAAATCAATAATGATAAATTTACTTATATAACAATGATCCCATGGGGATTTTGTAAATGATTGCAAAACGACAATTCTGAAATATAATGTTTGTTCAACAGTTGAAAATGAAATATCTTTGTTTCTCCTTCAAATTTTATTAAAGTCTGTTTATATATAATTCATAATTCCATAATTCGTGTCTCTCTTGATATCAACAAGACTGCTAGACTGGTTATTACCTTTTCCTCCTTTATCTCCACCAGGACCTCACTCCGTTATACATTAGTGAAACGAAGCGAAGAGCAGCGAATCAAAGGGAGATACTCAGTCTTCAAGACTGCTTGTCATGAATTTATGTTAATGATTTTAAAACCATGACGTTTCGTTCATTTCAAATTTATCCAAAAACACACATAATGGTAAAACTCGTGAATTATTCCCCTTGTAATCGCTGCGCTCGATATGGTCCCTAAAAATGGCACAAATTGCGTAGATGATCAGGGGAGGTAACACAATGCCTTTTTATTTTATTTATATTTTGTATAATATAAACTATTTTCAATTGAAACGGTTTTGACTTACAGTCAATTTTGTGTATGCATATTGCAGGTTTCAAGACGAAGAAACACCAGCTAACCAATGAGAAGACACAACACGTGTTTGACAGAGCCGTGCTAAGCAAAGTACCGTTAAGTACGTCACTTCTTGACAAAGTAAACGCACTTGAAAAAGACTTTGATGCTCAGAACATCGGCAATTTCAAAGAAAATCCCTGGCGCCTTGTGAAACCTTTCGGACAGTCACGGGGACAAAAGAAATTATCTTCAAATAAGGATGACCATAAAAAGGGTTCAAGGTCCTTAAATAAGAAGAAAGTTGACAGAAAAGAAAAGAAGTTACGCACAAAAGAGGGAAACAGGTTTGAGCTCCGGAAACATAACAAGGCAGAAGAACGCAAAGAAAGGAAAGAAAACCGAAATGTGGTCAGGGTCTCTTCTCCCCGCCAAGTTGGCAAATCATGGAAGCATTCAAAGGAATCACTTCGAAAATCTGATAAGCACGGCAAAAAATCTAAAAAGTTGTCAACAAAGAAATGGCAAAAAAAGAGGACATCAAAGATGTCTCCAAAGCAGAAACTGAAGGAAGACGATCTTGTCAAAGTATCACGCACAAGAAAACAACATCACAAAACGCAAAGCGACAAAAACAAATTGAAAGGCTGTTACCGGAAGGAAGCGTGTTTTCTCAGACAGCGCCCTCTATGCGGATCAGACGGGAAAACATACGGCAATAAGTGTATGCTCAGAATGGCTGCATGCATGTAAGTAATTTCGAATTAACATAGAGGTATTAATTTAAAAAAGAAACGAATAAAGATGCGGAAGTTGGTAGCCATCAAGTACGCCATAGATCGACGTACTTGTAATAAACAACATGTCATGTACTTAGGCATTGTAACAACTTTGGTCTCGAGATTATAAACAATTCCTATCTCGAACTTAGATTTGTAAGCTCAGTTGTTTTTGAGTTATAACAATGGTATTTTAGTCTCTTTTGAATCATAACATTGCTGTTCTAGTCTCCACAATATCATAGTAATGTAGCTGTTATACGTCATCAGTTTAACATTCTTAGTTCGAGTCCCACTTGGTGTTATTGGCTTATTGCTAGGGATTTTTCTTTAAACGTGAATGAATAAAATTATTAACAATCAGCTCATCAGTATCAGTATCAATACCAAATAATATAGAACAGATATTGACACTTTAAAAAACTTAGATCCTCCATGATTTGTTTACATTAAAGTAGTTTCAGTTTATATCTCATGTCAGAACTCCGCTATAATATGCTCAGAAAAAGAGGTATTTCTTTGTGTTTAACTTAATGCGGTACATTTCATATAGACTGTAAATGAAGATACTAAGAATACTAATTCTGCTTTTAATGTTATGTCAAATTAACTTTTGAATCTGTGTTATATCTTTCAGGAAAGGAGACCGACACGCAATCTTACCTGCACATAAAGGAAGATGCAAGGAATAAATTCACATGAGCATTTTGACAACAATTGTGAAGAAAATATTGTTGATGTGAACTTACATGTAGTATGTTGAACATACGAACTGAACATATATCAGGAACGTATTTGGTGTCAACTGAATATTGACTATTCAGTTGACTTGCCCGTCTGTTATAATTCATGAGTGGAGCGAACTATAACGAGAGTTACTCCTCTTTGATGGTCACGACTTTATACACCTTGTATTGAATATTTGTAATTTCATCAAGTTAACATGAAGCAGTTAAATAAAAGTACGGATTTACTTTTCAATTCTTAAATTCATTTATTTTGCGTATGGACGTTGTTTCTAATTTTTGTGATACGAGCAGCTACCTGTCGGCAGGAAATTATAAAGGCTAGCTAGAACCAGTTCCTAAAAAATGTTTTTTAACCCAAACGATCCTTTGATGCTTACCACAAAATAAGTTATGATCTGACGACTATCTGAAAGAAAGAAAAACCAAAAATATTCACAGTCGTCAGAACAACTTGGATCGATCGTATAACATAACCTGCTTTAGAATCTATCGTTTGTAGTTATACGAGTATATGTACTAGGTAATGCACTGTTATGTGAGACAAAGGATACATATATTGAACATTATGAACTTTTCAAATTGAATATTTATGAAATAGTATTAGATTCAGCAAAACAAAATACAATAGATGACCTCTTAACAAAATGTGCATTATACTACAGGTGCGTGTGTCATAGAGTTTTTTTTTTATAATCCGGACTCGTGCACGTCTACAAATGCCGCGTTACCCTGAAGAAAAACCCAAATAGCGCGGCAATTCGTAGACGTGCACAAGTACGGATTATAAAAACCCAACGACACAAGCACCTGTGCATCGTACAACTCCCTGCAAAGAAGATAATTTACCGACAATGCAAAACCTATTTCTCAGCCAGGTGTCCACATTGGTGATTTTTTTTTAAAAGATGAATTCCATGACGAAGTCTGTCTGTCTGTTACCGTCTTGACGTCTTTCTGCACTTTTGTTCTTTTTACATCATCAATACACATAAGAGTTATCTCCCAGTAATGAACGCTAGCATGTTAATGCACACCTATAGAGAATCAGAATCAAAATTATCAGATAGATATTTGAAAACCATCAGTCAAAATAGAAAATCCGACTTTGGTTGTATGTGCATGCGTGTGTGTGTTTGTGCGCGCGCGTGTGTGTGCGCCTTTTTCCGAATCACATTATATTGTGAACAGTGTCAGTCATGTGCATTAATTATATTTCAAGATTGGAATTTTTGTACAATTATTGTACAAGGAAAATATGACACTATAGCGAAGCAAGGTAAAGTCAAACAAATTATCAAGTATTGTGAACAAGTAACATTTTTAACCGAAATAGACCAAACTTTTGTGTGAGAAGTGTTGCATAAGAACCTGAATGACGCGGGAATTTATAATGGTTATGGTTTAATGTTCATTATTAGGTGTCAAACGTCAGAAAGGTTAAAGAGATAACACAATAAGATTGAAAAAAAATGTCCTTTAGAGTTAATGCTGGGGTTTTTATATCATGTGCATTGTTTGCATCCCCTTGCAAGATCAAGATTCTCGTGCAAAGCTCACACGAGTAAGCGGTAAAGACATTGCTCGGACTGTTCTATACTCAGCACATTTAGTTCCTATTATTTTATGGTATTTCCTTTTGTTCTTGTTTCATATAAAGAGTTAATGTCGTGCAACAAGCAAGTGTGAATTATTATGTGACGTTCAATGTTAACTAATTAACACTATACACAGACCAAACCAAAGCCACGAAAAAGAATCTGGAAAAGACACATGAAACCTAATAAAACATATATCTTTTTATATTATTAAACGTAACACTGTGTACAGCCCATAAGAGCTAAAACTTAAGGCAACATGTCTATCTTATATATTGACTTGCGACTTAAAGATACATACACACTCCGGTACTATGAAAGCAATGTCTTCAATAAAACGAATAATTAATAATAGCACTATAATTAGATAATATGTAATAAAAAGAATACTTTTGATAAGTTAGATACCAAGGTTCAAGCCAACGAAATATTTCAGAAATCACGAAGACCCGCCTCTTGATCGGCCAGTATCTCTCATTAGTATGCAAACGAAGCTAGGATGGACAGTGGTATAATTTAAACATAGCATCGATACCCGTTAGATGTCTTTATTCTCATACACACACATATAAGCCATGACGAAATTCACTGTTTCTCGTGCACAGGTAACATCGTATCCTGATGCACCTATTTCAGTGAATGAACTCTGCCCGATAACATAAACACTAACACTGTCTAAAATTCTGTCTCGAGCAATACCCTTGTGAAGAAGATTTGGGGATGTTGTCCAAAATAAACACCTGTCCGTCATTTATAATTCGCCCCGAATTAAAAATTATGATTATTTTTGAAATGTGGTAACTTTGTGAAGATACAGAGCTTTAGGTTAAATTGACGAAAAGTTCCTAAATTTACATGCTTTATAAAAATACCCATTTTGAAAATATATTAAAAATTAAGCAATAATTACTATTCGTTGGTGTATATGTATTTTCAATATAAAAATAATTTAGAGAAGTAAATGTTTGTTAATCTGCCATCATCATTAAAGAAACAGTTAATTTCGGTGTTTTTGATGTTGATATCTGTGCATTTTTTATGTTAAGACTGTGTATTTTCAAATGTTTTAATGTAATTCGTGGTTGGATGTCTCCCGTCTCCTCGGATTTAAGTAGGAAGGTTATTATTCTAAGTTAGAAAGTAGATATTGTTAACCGGTTTAACCCCATTCAATTCGCTGAATGAACGTACCTCGTAAGTCTTTCAGTGTTGTTGTCTTGCCTCAACTATTTTCTGTTAAGTGTTTCGAGTATGTTTATTGCAATTTGGTGATTGTTTACCTTTTCCTTGCTTGCTAGTTACTCTGATTCAGGTGAAATTCATCCTGCATTTGATATTTGAAAGTAATCTAATAGTTTGTTTACACTTTTAGATTTGTCTTTCCTTTAAAAGAAAAGTAGCTCCATTGAATTCTTTTAATTCCATTTAAAGTATACGTTGCATTGTCTATCTCTATACCACGAAATGTAAATAATTATGTTGGATATATTGTTCACGATCGCATATTATAATAAAAATGTTTGGCACCATTGATTTCTAGAATGTTGCTAAAAGGTTTCTGTTTACCTTGTGAAAATGTTGTCTGTAGGTTTATCACAGATCTTACACATCCAATGGTGTCCCTAGATAAACCGGAAATGGATGAAAAAGATGTTTTGAAATATAAAAAAAATGTCGATACTTAAACTTCCGGTCACGAAAGGGTATTTAAATAAACACGTGACTATAGTGAAAGGGAAAGGATATACATGTTTATAGAACAATGCGCTAAGCTAAAGTGTGATTTAAATACGACCTTGGAGTTTAACGGTGTTAAGAAGACTTCTTGGAGTAAAAAATGATGAAACAGAATAATAGTTCAACCGAATTCAAACGTGGTACTTTGAAAGCTGCTGCAATTAAGATTTCAATAAGGATGATTTCATTAGGCATATAAGTGGATACAATACTACATTGAACTCAACTCTTAGAAATCCGAAGTGCATTGGTTAAAGGACAGAAACGGTGAAATTATCGTAAAATCCAGATTGCTAGTAATTTGTCGATTGACGTTACCATATTGTAAGAAAATCCACACACAATTATGTGTACATGAATTTTAAGCAATAGGTTCGCACTTAAACAAAATGGTATTTCAGCTTTATGGCGCGTTAACAATGTGAACGTATTTTGTGAAGTTGGTGGTGAGCTGTTTACTTTTTTGAGATACTATATCTATATATAAGCACTATGTTACATATACAAACATGTGTTATTCTCGGAATATTGTGTATGAGGACTGTTATGTTTGCAAGTGCCAACGGTACGTATACGGTTTCTATTGCTTTATTGTATATTAAGTTTGATTTATTTTTTCTTTGTTGAATATTTAATTTAAACCTAGTTTTTTTCCTGAGCGTTCATGTTGAAAAATTGAAAAGTATTGATCAATGTAGTCCTGTTCAAGGCTGGGATTTCCGAGAATACCCTGTCCAAGGCAAGTGACCTCCGTATTTATCCATTATCAGTGTACAACAATAATATGTAACCCGTCATTTACTTCTGTGGCATTTGTGTGGTATCTGCCATTTTCAATATCTAAATATACACATTGATCGCTCAATGATTTGAACATACGTAATACAGATTTAACATTCAACAATAGCAATTGTGACGATATCGTTATCTCAAACCGTCTTTTATAATCGTATCAACATACATATTTACAATATTTTAGAACGATTTTAAATATTTCCAAGGTTTAAACATTTGGGAAAGCAGGATAAAACACCAAATTGTTACTTCAATTGCAACAGACACAATATATAAAAGAAGGAAAATGTTCAACCAGTACTAATGCGATTCGTAAACTGCCTCTTGCTTAACCATACCGTTCAGTTTGTTGAACGCCCTCATGACGTTCACGGTAATAAATTAGTTTTAATAGTTCTCTTATATGATTGTTTGTTTTTTTGTTTGTTTGATTAGGGTTTAACGTCACGTACAGAATATTTCACCTATATTGTGACAAAAGACCAAAGGAGAAAAACCAAAAAATAGGACAGGAAGAGAAGATGATGTAGACGATATTCTTGTGGTGTATATTTATTGTGTATGTGCTATGTTAGAGCCTGACAAAACCTTACATATTACTTAAACATTTAAGGAACTTGGAATCGTTACCATACACTCCATAAACATTTTGAAACAATTTCGTAAACTATTTGGTGGTTCTATATGTGAAGGTTTGTTTGGCAATTTTTAACAAAAAATCCTAAATACGACGCAAAATTGCTCATTCCAAGAGGACATAGACTTTGTTTTTATCATTCATTATTAATAAAATACCCACAAGGTTGAATTTTAAAAAAGTTAAAAGTACTCTGTCTCAAAATATTCATTACAGAGTCCTTCTACGGTTTTGACACAGGTGTGTGTTTTATGGAGTTCGTTTAACCCGGACATTAGAACGTCTACGAATTGCCGAGCTGCACTAATGTGGCAAGTCGTAGACGTGCACAAGTCCGTTTTTTAGGAACTCAACGAAACTCACACCTGTTTGTTTTGACAGAAACTATATGGTCTTTATCCTATTTTTCACGTGTTTTACAGTTTGCCCTGACTATTTCGACCTCCATCCGTTTTACCACAATCAATGTTTCTACAGACACACGCAGAAGCTGTCGTGGATTGATGGAGAAGCACTGTGTGCGGCAATGCAGGGACATCTCGCTATTGTGCCTAACAAAGTCACGCATGATTTTGTTACTTATAACTTAAGCACGTATGACAGTTTATATGCATGTATCTATATGTAGAAGAGATGTTACTTTTCTTTGAATTGTGTTGTTTAACATAAAAGCATTTGCTTGAGTGCCCGCGTGTCTAATTAAAATTTTAGAAGACGTATGCTGAATAATATCACCACTGCTATATTGTTATCTCTAGTACCCCCATCCACGTGGTTCTTCGACAAATATCTATCTGGGAAATGTCCATTTAAAATTACTTATCACGGTTGTGTCTTAGCCAGGCATAGGCTGTTGAACGAGCTTCTCTCTCACACACTGGGTATATACAAATACGCTTTTAAGGAGACACATGACGGGGTAATAAACCTTTTACCTTTTGCACAGATTAACACAGAAATGGATATACCTTTAATTTTATATATAGATCTAGTAAGAGTTGTCGCTTCGTTTTGACACCAAACACTAAACATCTGTCCTCATAATAAATGTATATTTGAAATTTTTCCCGTTGGTTCTATGCGCCATTGCTAATGAATATTCCACAGAAAGTTTCCGTAAGCGATTCACGTGATCATTCAGAAATCAACAAAAATGGATAGCAAGGTAAAACATGTGGTTTTGTTTACGATTTTAAAATCGATATTTTAGCATGGTTATTTTATTCTCAACGATCTGTTTAGATACAATGCATTTATATGAAAAAAACATAGTAGGAGCAAAGAAGCAACATCCTGATTCCACCTGAACCCTAATTCAGCCTTCAATGTATCCCATCTTTAAGCTCATTTCTACGAGCTCTTACTCTGACACGCTCCAGTTCAAATATGTATCTGGACGACCACTGTTTTATGTCGTCATATTGTTTTGGTTTTCGGAGGTCGGGTCACGAAGGTCATGTAATTATGCAAAATAGACTTTTGTGGATTTATGCCATGCAGCATTACATACATTTTTTAATCTTCATATTTACAGCTCTCTGTTTGTAGAAACTTATAAACTAAATTTGATATTAGAAGAAAGTTAATAACTTTTTCTATCGGGGAATAATAAGTATTTGCGTTTGTTTTTTTAATAAGAAAGAAAGAGCGATTCCAACGTCGTTTGCCTCTTTAAATTAAGTTATTGGCGACAGGTCTCTTATTTACAATACACTGTACTGTACTTCATTGTATAACCAATCTGACTAAAACTAGATCTACCTATTGCTTCCGGGATGTCGCTACCCTGCGATGCGATATCCAAATAAGGGGAGCAGCGTAGATCTGGTTTTAAACAGATTGTTGTTTAACCGTCCAACAATCGTTGATGCATGTTGTTTTTAAGGATTCCTGTAAATTACAGTATATTTATCTCTGATGATTGACATGATGTTCATATTTGTTTACAGGTCGGAACTGTATTCTATTGGACTGTTAGAGAATTATACATCCGGTTTATACAAATGGCTGGACAATATCCCACTGCATACATGGGACGTTTGGGGACCGGAAATAGGTGAACCGGTCGGAACAAGTTGTGTGTTTTACAAGCATTACAATACCGTAGGATGGGGCTGGTTTCGTGACGATTGTGGATCCAATCTTAGTTACCCTTTATGCCAATATTCTACGAAGGACTTAGGAGGTTAGTATATTAAGGCTCATTGTGAGTCCATTTTAAGATATTTATATAACGACTATTAATGCATTCGATGAACCTACGGACAGTCGGCAAGATTAATTTACTATTAACTCTAATTGCTCCTCGTGCGACCTGTTAACCGCGTAATAATACCGTATCGAGTTTTGGACTGGCACTACAAATCCCTGTTTACATTCACGACGTCGTGTTTACATTGCAATGTTCGTCGTATTGTAAATAGTAAAAGCCGCTTGACATGACTACAACAAACAGCTTTTAATTTTAATATGTAAACCTTTTGAATTTTGAAATAAAAACATTGAATCTTCCGCGCACTTTTTTTTTCTATCGACGAGATCAAGTTGTTGGGACTTAACTGTCGTTGCATTTTTCACCTTCCCCGCGGTTAAAACGACAATAACAGTCAGCTAGTGTGGTAAATTGGGTGAACAATTGCTGCAAAATATGTCGTACGGCATTGTAGATGCTTAACAAAAAACTGCAGGAATCATCTTAATTAGTCGATTGCCTACATACATACATGTACTTTAATGAACTTCGAAGGTTGTTCAGATTACGGAAGTTGTGATGCTATATATCCAAGGCAATTGCGGATTTGCCTTTATATGGTGTATTGGTAGTGAGATCCAATTACAATATTTCCCTTTTTGGCTCTTAGTCTTGTATTTTGTCCTTGACATTGTTACTTCTTTCCGCTATTAAACTTCCATTTGCTGATGGGCGATCATTTGTGGCAGTTCTTTGGATTTAGACCTTAGCTACATGGCAAATTTCCATCACACAGATTGTTGTGAAGCTGTTTTTCGCTTTATCTAGATTCTTTCTTAGAAGTAAAAACGAAATATTTCAAATATGAAGAGAAGCTTGTGTGACGACAGAAAATTGGTGGTTTATCTCCCTTTAAGATGGCACTGCTCGTGTTCTGGCCAGTGTGGTCGTATACATCATCAAGAAATGTAGTCACTTTATATCATTCAGTGTTGCAAAATTTATTTTAAAAAGATTCTGTGTCCAACCAGATACATTTTGTAGAACAAGAATATGTAACATGATATTTATGTATGACTTCAAACATAACACTTACATGTTGGGTGTTGCCATATGAATATGACAAAGCAGTCGATATTTCATTTTTACATATTTGCTTAAATGTGTATTTTTACCATTTTAGTAGCCCTTCTCGCTCTAGTTGAAGGACCGAGGGCGGAGGTTTTCCACAACTCAAGATGGGGAACAATCAATGCCGCCTCTCCTACAGATGAATTGGGCACTGTTATTTGCTCTGCGTTTGGCTTTATGTAAGTAGAAAATATGAATATGAAGTTTATTTTCAAATCATTTATTGAATCAATCTATTTTGTTTTTGGTGTTATCGAGATTGACTTTTTTCAAAGGTTGCTCAACCCCCTTCCAATTACCCATTTTGTCTTTGTCTTAAGCATGTTTTGATAGCATATGATTAGGTCCTATCACACAGTTGGTTAATCTACCCTTTTAACTATTATAGTTATAAGTGATCCATCTCAATTTGAAGACGGTATTTTTAAAAAAAAAAAAAAAATGTTTAACCGTAAAAAAGCTGGTGACGCACGGTTTGTTCAATTACTTTTTTCTTAAGCGATATTAGTTTTGGGACGACATATGCCATGCTACCAGAGGAATTCTCTACAAACGAAAATACATTAAACCAGTGGAACTCTTTACAACCGAAAACAACATTGATCCAGTGGAACTCTCTATGAACAAAAAGACACAAAACATGTAACTCCCGGAACTGTTAACAAACGATAAACAACAAGACAGGTAACCAAAGGAACAGTATACAAACGAAAATATATTAAAGATCAATATACGTTATAATGTCAAACGTCCATGTGGGGAACACTCTGGCGTGCTCACTTGTTTAAAGCGGTAATATTCTTCCAGTTTACTATTTTTTGAAAACTTGAAACACAATGAATTAATAAGTCTTTTCTCGTGAGAAAGTGTGCTACTGCTTTGCCAACCGGCAAAGGATAGAAATATGGGAGTAAAA
>JAUMGZ010199836.1:2522-12611 GCA_032359645.1 Pododesmus macrochisma | reverse complement strand
ACTATATTTTGTTAATTAAGATATTTAGAGAATCGGAAACGGCGCGGTTTTACATTTTAACACCATACCTATTGAACCACATCAAGTCTGCACTTTTTCAGATAACAAATTTTGACACGAAACTCTTACATCCTATGCGTTTAAATATAATATTTTAAAAACAACGTGTTTCCTTTAAATGTTTTCTACTTCATTGTAAGTTATAACACGATATTCTAGTAGATAATCCGTGGTTATAAGAGAGAGAAAATGGCAGTGTTATTAATAAAATTTCTCAATACAATTCCGACACATGGATACCATATAATGTTAGGTCTACTGGCATATGACAGCATGGTGGTGTATGTGAACCTCCAACTGATTACATAAAAGTCAGTAACTGCTCAAGCGTGGCGACCTACTCCCCCACTCTATGATGGTCATGTAAACGACTCTTTTGTATAGAAACAAACTTCTATTTTAATCCCATGACTCAACGGGAATTACCTGTGACGGCGACATCAATCGATAAACTCACTCAGGTGTGAAACTCTTCATGTAAGCTTTAAGGTTGATCTTGACAAAGAACATCAGCTGATCATAAACCTACATTTCGAAGTTTCTTGAGTTCAGTGTCCTGAGTGGATGGTACTGGGTGGATAAAGTTGGATTATCATTTTAGAGAGTTTGATTCTAAAGGTAAGCTTTCTATGTTCTATTATAACTGTTTAAAAATCGTCGTTATTGGACGTACAATATACATGTAGCTGTGAGGAATGCGTTTTCCTCCCAGGACGTAGCCGGTTGACTGGAATCGTGAACTATCTGCTGTAAAAAAAAATGTACCAGGAAGTGATTATACAGGTGCCCGTATGTTCAAAGCTTTGATATACTGTTAGTACATCTTACGGCCATTTACATTGTGTATAGATTCTACACCGTTCAATTTAACTTTCATTAACAATATTGATATGTTCCAATGTTGTTTTATGGTCTGAGTCGTCTTTAATGGTTAACTTTTACCGACGTCCTGTCATGGTCGGGATCAGGAAATAATTTGTGTTGAAAATATATGAATTATAACTGATTAGAACTACAAAACAGTATTTGGCATGATTTACATATGATGTATACATGGGCGTGAAAGTACACATACATGTACAATACTAGCTATTTTACACATTTCGCCTAAAACACGCACTGAGTCACTCACTCATTAGTGCAGTAACAACATCATAACCTATTACCGTTTTATTATTGTGTTTTAGCCTCACGGCTGGTATACTTCCTTTTAA
Organism: Pododesmus macrochisma; assembly: GCA_032359645.1. NCBI lineage: Eukaryota > Metazoa > Mollusca > Bivalvia > Pectinida > Anomiidae > Pododesmus > Pododesmus macrochisma. The sequence continues at coordinate 11,337 of JAUMGZ010199836.1, read as the reverse complement.
TAACAAGATAACCGATATTCTGTTAGAGAATAAATATAACTCACGTACATGTACTTGGATGTATAAAACGTTTGTTCTCCTAATAACGTTCACACTGTGTTCAGTTTAACACGGGAGCTTTAGGTAATTCAGTGTTATTCTTCATCATCATGCTATTGTGAAAAATCTTATAAGATTTTATCTATGCCAAAGGCGTTCAGTTATAAGTACTGTATATGCGTACTAGATGATCCCGAGGACAAACATTCATGTAATTGTTAAAATCGAATCTAGTATCCAATATACACTGGTTAAAAAAAACAAAAACACTCTCTCTCTCTTCTCTCTCTCTCTCTCTCTCTCTCTCTCTCTCCAGCTATTTAGAAACGTTTGGCTGGCGCTGGTACGCACACATTTTTTGAACATATAAACAATTATTACATGTAACATATTGTTTGTTTTATTGGTGTTAAAATTGTTCCTTTCAACACATGTCTCGGTCATATCGAGAAAGCGTCTGCTTGTGACCGTGCAGTGTGGTTGCGACATTTTAGTGCTGTCTTATTTAGATATAACGCTGCAGACACATTGGTAATTTATTCGGACACATTTTCCTGACACCGTAACAACCATTTCTTCTCCTACCCAGATATTATGATCGTTTAGCAGGGAGAATGGAGCTTACATGATTTTAATTTCTTATTTTTGACGTGGCCTGGGGTCAAACTATCGACCGTTCGGTCTAGAAAGGAATGCTTTGGCTACTGCATGATCGGTTACAACTATTACATGCATCATACACATTAATTTACTATGACATCTTGACATTAGAAAGTTATTGGGTGTGAATTGGCAAGCAGGAAAGAGTTTCTGTAATGAGAATTCTTATACAGGTAGGTGTTGAGCAAGCATTGTAACACAAACTGACTATAGATTCATATTTATTATAGCCACACTATCGCCACTATTTCTTTACCTTTAAATATTGTTAAAGATTAATATCATATGTTATCATAATAAAATTCACTCTTGAATTTAAATCTGATATTCCCGTCGAGCGAGTTTATTTTTTGAGTTGTTTCTCTTTGTCAAAAGTAGGCATTATGATTTTAAAAAAAATATTGATTACATTACATTACAGCGAACATATTCGACCCGAGTGCTGTTGAATATTTTGCTGAAACAACTGTTAATTTAGAAGTGAATGTCGATTTTGCTGTAACATTTAAAAATAAATAGACAATTGCTATTACATGTTTTCCTAGGTTCTTCAAACTGTGCCTTGATCATAACGCTTTGTCATACATGATTCATAAAAGTAAAAAAAAAGAGGTACAGTTGCCAGAGCATTTCCAAGACTCATGTACCTCATTTCTTCTACTGCTTATCATTGTGTAATATTATTCTTATTTTGATTCTGTTTATTTAGCAACCAAGAGCGAACATACTAACTCGATATGGGTACCGGGTCACGTGGTGACGAAAGAAAAGGACAAGGACATAAAAATGGCGCGAACGCCTACGTTAACAAAGGGATGGAGAAGACCCCGAGTATATACACCATCGAATCTGGTAGCTCCCAGTGGCGACAGTCTAGAGACACGTTGACAACAGACACCCAAACGCCATCAAGGTCAAGGAGAAATTCGTTTTCGTCTGCAGTGGAATCTGGGGATGTATGCATCACACCATGGACGGGGTCAAAGGACACAGTAACGGCGTCGTCAGGGAAACCGAGTATCACAGCCTCCACGGCTGCGTTAATTCGAGGCAGTGATGGGTCGTCTAAAGGCGAAGACAAGGAACGAGAGTCTTGGGACAACAAAGCCCAGTACATCCTGGCTGTTGTAGGGTATGCTGTGGGCCTGGGGAATGTCTGGAGGTTCCCTTATTTAGCACAGAAAAATGGCGGAGGTAATTTATATATGTTTTTATTTCAGGAAGAAATGTTTTAATTTGCATAACAAATAAGCATATATTAGAGCTAGTTTGTCTTGAAATGAAATTCAAGTGAAAATATTTTAAATCTTTTGCGATAAAGGCAATACATGTACATGTTTTCTTGAATTCTCTTGACAATTGGTTTATTTATGAGTATATGTTTTTTCTTCTTTCAAACATGTATAGCATGCAATGCCTTTAACTTGGGTATTTCACTCAAATCAAGGTGAACGATGTATTTACATGTACACCTTTGTCTTTTGTAAGTAATAAAGATACTTATATCGTGACGATATGAAGCCGGTATAGGTAACATATCGTGTTCTAGTTAAACATAAACGTGATTCACAAAGATGTTCTCTTCTTGTGATATAATGGAGTTCGCTCATAAATGTTTCTTTTAATAGATGAATAGCTATACCTACATACGTGGTATCAAATATCGTTTTCTCTGAGGTGAGCCAGTGTCTCCTTGGATAAGTCTTTTACATATAAGTCAAGGTCATGGGACATTTAGAGGACATACGACACTCAGAGGACATTATGAAGTTTACATGGGTGTAACTTGTCCCTTGTATGTGGTGTTTCCAGACTTAAACATAATTATATACCGTGTCAATATATCAGTTTACCAGTATATTGGAGTTTTAATTTTTACTTCTCAATCGAACGTTTACTTCAGGCACCATACACAAACTTTCTACAAAACTTCACTATACTCAGTCGTCCGATTTAGATTTTGCCTATTTTACCTATCTTAAAAAAAACCTGATAGCTGTGAAGCTATATTCAGGTATCCCGGGAAGTTTTTCTCTATAGATTTAAATAGGAAAAGAAGTCGAAATACGCTGAAAATAGGTAGAACGTTTGTACCTGGTACCCGCAATTGTTTGGGTTTTTCTTTACAAAGTTTGAAACTTATCGATTGAGAGGTAAACATTTAAACCCTAATATATTGACTAATTGTTTGACACAGAGAATAGTATGTTCAACAGTTAGAAATAACGATTAAACGTTAAATTCACTACAACGACGACAGAATCTGTGCAAGAATTTAAACAAATCAAAAGTAAACACAAAAGAGGACAGTTAACTTCCTCCTTTAACGTGTCTATATAAATTATGTGTTTATATATGAACCACTTAATCGTACATACTATTGAAAAACTTAAACGGCTAAAGCCTTTATTATATTGCCCTAAGCACTATTTCCTTTTAAGATAAAAGCATTAAAAGTCATTCTATGTTCACGTTGATTGAAGTAAGTGTGTGTTAAATTGTTCTGACCACCATCAATTACATGCATGTATATATTACAAAGTTATTCTCGAGACTATCAAAATTGACATGTTTTATAAATTCTTTAGAATTTTATTTACTACACTAAGTGCTCATTTTAGTTGTAGTTTTTATTTTATTAGGGTGGAAGACATGTTGAGGTAGTCTGGTTACCTCCCTGATATGCTGCGCAATATATGTTGTTAGTATGACACAACTTGGAACCCGTTTAATATTGAGGTCTTATCGAGACGGTGTCTAATTGTGACAATACGCACTGACGGCAACACTATAGTGCTGTCTGAATGAAATATAACGCCGCAGACGCATTGATATGATACTTCACAGGGTCGTATTATCTTGACGTATTATTAAATCCGCGACCTACCGCACATAAAACAAACGATGTACTAACTGAACTACCCTCAGTGGGCATTTGTGTTGTATATATTACTGACCAAAAAGTAGCTGAAATGTAGTAAACGAAGTGCAAGATTAAACATTAACACTCATACCACATGTTTCTATAATAGTGTGTTTGACTACGGCGTAAGTTGTATTATCTCTCATGTATCCAATATTTCATTAACAGGGGCCTTCTTGATACCTTACACGATAATGCTGGCGATAGAAGGAATCCCGATATTCTACCTAGAACTGGCTGTAGGACAAAGGTTACGGAAGGGTGCTATTGGGGCCTGGAATCAGATGTGTCCTTACATGAGCGGTATCGGTATTGCCAGCTGTTTTGTGTCGTTTTGGGTTGCCCTGTACTACAACACCATCATCGCTTGGTGTCTTTACTATTTAGTACAGAGCTTCCGGTCTCCTCTGCCATGGGGCAGCTGCCCAGAGATCATTGATGAAAACAATGTTACAATAACAGTTCAGGAATGCAAGGTATTGTATCATGGGATCAAAATCAATTGATGTTTTGAACCCAGAGTACCAAAGAACAATGTTTACATACCGCTGCTATTACCCTAGTTGGGTACTTGTGGATTTCTCGTGTTTTTCTATTGGAACTATATGTTCTTAAACATATTAATAAGACCTCAGTCAGACCTATTTAATTAAGCAACAAACTGCATGAATGTTGCAGACCCACTGGTATAACTGCAGCATGTATCACAGACAAAATGTATGTAGCGCGTTAGTGTTCCATAATAAGAAAATAGTTAATAAACAAAGTAGTAAATACGAAAAAACAAGACGATATTCAAAGACATAAGTCCATGGACATCGAACACAAAAGAAACACGGGGGACACATACACTTATAAAACACAATAGGACACATCACGAGCTTATATTAAAAAAATATAACCTAAAAACGAATCCAGGTGTTCAAAAAGTAGTTAAGGTTTTCCTGTTACACACGCGTCACCCGCCGTGATGTTGCCTGGTCAAGTCGGTGTATGGCAAACTTTTTCATAGCGAATCAAGACGAACATTACAACCAGAAAATACTAAAGCAGAATGAAAAATATTATGCTTTTCAGAACATATTAAAACTAAACGAGAAAAAAAACAGCAGAAAAAAAACTTGAAGAGATTATATTATAATTATGACTATATCCAACAAGTAAACGTTGCACTATCCATGGGGTTTACTCACAACTCCTTTTAATATGTAAGATACATGTGTGTTTTAAGATACATTGATGCAGATAGTGTCAATGTAACATACAGAATTAACATAAACATTCTAATTCTCCAGATGAGCAGTCCAACGACGTATTTCTGGTACCGCGGTGCTCTGAACATCTCGCCTAGTGTAGAGGAAGGTGACGATCTTAACTGGTGGATTCTGGTTAGTTTACTGGTCGCCTGGGTGATCGTCTTCCTGTGTATGGTCAAGGGAATCGCCTCGTCCGGCAAGGTAAACATGTCTAAAACACGTTATTAAACAAGGTTTTATGGATTTTGTGCGTGCTTGTTCAATTTTGGCTTTACATCACTTCTTGATTATTTCACCGATATCATGACAAGAGACAAAAGTAGGAAAACCAAAAGATAGGACAGGAAGAGAAGCCGGTACAGGAACTGGAGATGAAAGTAATAGAGATAGTTCAGAAAGAAGGATGAGCCCTTGCAACGGCGTTTCCGCCTACTCTTCTATCGAGCTTTACTAATGATGAGTTTTGTGTTAATTTAGAACGTGACAGAGTTGCCTTTAATACGGTACTCGTAGAAATCATTTTCAATACTTATAATACCACTTTAATTGCCGGAATACCTTTTATGATATTTTTTGCGAATATATCAAACTGTCATTTTATCAACTTAATATTTATATCGTTTGTGTTAACGCATACAAAAGAACAGACAAGTACGGGTAATCTATTGGGAGAAAACCTTGATACATGTCATAATTGTCTAACGTCACATGACCTAATACATTCATCATACTATGATAGCCATAAGTCATAGTAACATTACTTTAGCCGCAAGCACTGCATTACGTACATGTATTAGGAGGTGATAATCTACATTAATTACTTATTATTTCTTTGTATTAGGTTGTTTATGTGACGGCCACTTTTCCATATCTAGTGCTGGTGATCTTTTTCTTCCGCGGTGTAACATTAGAAGGCTTTCATCATGGATTGAAACACTTCTTTGTTCCGGATGTAAGTAATCAGAAGAAGGAACTTTTGGACAACATATGTTGTTATGATTATTTTGAAAAGGTTATAGAATGTATATATGAACGTTGTATTATTATCTGTACCCTTTATTACATATTTGCCAGAGTATGTTTCGTAGCATGTCCCCAAAGCTTTTTCGTTATTTTGTCTTCATGTGTCGTAAGTATGACAAATATCCAGGCTATGGCGTTAGTATGTCTTCCAAATCTAGTTGTGTTTCTTTGTTTTGTCCTCGTCTGTCTTATGCCATCATACACTTTTTTATTTATTGTTGAGTGTTGTTGTTGCAGTTTGGACGTTTGGGAGATCCACAGGTTTGGTTGGAGGCCGCTACACAGATCTTCTTCTCCCTCGGACTCGCATTTGGTGGCTTAATAGCATTTTCGTCATACATGCCTGTCCGTAACAACTGCTACAGAGACGCCCTACTGGTTTCTTTGGTGAATTGTGGAACCTCGGTATTTGCTGGAATCGTTGTCTTTTCTATCTTAGGTATAGTAAAAAAGAAAATGAACGCTATAAAGCAACATTTGAAAGATTGTACTGACATGAAATAAAAAAGATGTTATTACCTGTAAAAATAAAAAAAATGCTAACTGAAATATGCCTCCAATAAACATAATATGTATAAGAGGAAAGAGCCAATACTCAGTGTGAGAACCCTCGTCCCAAAATCCAGGACCACCTTCGAAACGGACGTCATATATGGACACTATAGAGAAAATAAATTTAAAATAGACAAGACATCGGTAAATCAAAGTTACAAAGGGGAGATAAAATCACAAAGGTAATGATAGACAAAAACAACACCCTAAAAATTAATAAAATTGTCTTTCCAAATTATTTTGTAAATGAAACACATCTTAAAAGCCAAAACTGCAATTTTACGGGAGTAAAATGAATAGACATTATTATGTTTGCTTTTTATAAATAATTTACAATGGAGAGTAAAACTATACAATTCAAAGACATTAAAAATGAGGTTATTTACCCTCTACATCGAAACACCTTGACCTATTAGACGCTTTACTCTTTCAAAATAGACAATAATTTATTCTTAAGGCAATCCAGATCTAGTTATATAACTCTGGTATAACCGTGTGTAAAATGAAGAGAATTACAAAAAAATCGAATGCATTGACGACCAAGGGAAATACAAACAAACAATACAATACAATAAAACTAGATGAAAAAACCACAGCAAAATATTGAATTCCATATTTCAGGTTTTAAAGCGACGCAGGCATTTGAAAGTTGTTCTACTGCCAGAGACGCTCAGCTGATGTCGTTATTCAATACAACGTCAATAAGCCCTCCTGTAGAAGGAACCATTGTCAAGACGACGCAGTTTGATCACATGACCCAGCAGTGGTTCCATAGTATGCAACCGATGCCCAAATTGAAGGAATGTGACTTAAAAAAGGAAATTGAATCCGTAAGGGTCCGTTATCATATCTTGTAAACTTTAATGGATATCTATTTATTTTTTTTATTTATATTTCACAAAAGAAATTGTTTTTTTTATTGGAGTTTAAAGCTCCTTCCGAAGCATGTCTAGGTCATATGCATACCGTGTCGTCTTGTGAAACAGCGGACTGATGGCGACTTTATAGTGCTGCCTCACTAAAACATCACGCCGCAGACACATTGGCATGCTACTTCATTCTACCACATTATCCTGACATCGAGTCGACCAGTCGTTTTCCTCTCAGAGTATTGAGTGCTTAACAAGGATAAATAAATTGTAAGGTGATTAGTAAAGAGGAGCAAGTTTAGAGGGATATATATATACAGAAAGAAGATATTGTATATACTTTTTTATATAGAGAGAACACATTAAAAGAGTTGAAACAGAAAATTTATATTGGGAATACTTTGTTAAGTGGAACAAGCTCAGAAGGATGAAACAGAGAGCAAGGGCAATGTAGATACGTTATATATAAAGAGTGAATAAGCTCAAAGGGATGAAACGCACACGTGACATTGCAGGAAACGTTAAGAAGAAACAAGTTTGGACAGCTGAAACATTTGTATTTTATTGGAGGAAGGTGCGTGTCTTGGGCGATGCCTCAAAATGTTATCAATAAACATTGATTGATTGATTATTACAGGCCGGATCCGGCACAGGACTTGCCTTTATAGCGTTCACGGAAGCTATTAACCAGTTTCCTGCCGCCCAGCTGTGGGCAGTACTGTTTTTCCTTATGTTGTTGACCCTTGGACTGGACAGTATGTTTGGTACGTTAGAGGGCGTAATCACATCAATTGTGGACATGAATTTGGTGACCAACCTTCGGAAAGACTTCCTAGCAGGTATGATTAGCTCGATGGGTATTAATGTTTCGCGTATGTTGACACGTCAGTCATAAGTGTAGTTTAATTTGGTTTGACTATTTTTGTTCTTTGCTCTAATGAACCTCTCTCTCTCTCTCTCTCTCTCTTGTGCACATGCGCGCGCTATCTGTGTCTGTCTCTCTGTCTCTATCTCTATGTCTCTATCTCTCTGTCACTATATCTCTGTCTTTTTTTCTCCATCTCTCAGTTGTGTGTGTTTATGTCTTTTAAACTGTGTCTGAAAATTTGTTTATAAATACGATGATGATTAAAGCCAATTTAATGTTAAATATATCGTACACTTTATATATATAATATTGTTATATCTAATGTCTTATATTTTTTTTTTTTTTTTATAGCATTTATATGTACGGTATCTTTCATTATGTCCTTCTGTTTTGCTGGCCAAGCCGGTCCATACATATTCGTTCTGTTTGATGAGTTCAGTGGTAACATCCCACTCCTGGTGATTGCGCTGGCTGAAGTTATTGTGGTGTCTTATATCTACGGGCTAGATAGGTAAGTTACAGACTACTCGGAAACAAGTGACTTTACCATATCTACGGGCTAGATAGGTAAGTTACAGACTACTCGGAAACAAGTGACTTTACCATATCTACGGGCTAGATAGGT
>JAUMGZ010199814.1:0-12612 GCA_032359645.1 Pododesmus macrochisma | reverse complement strand
ACTAATAGGCCTAGAGCTTAATGTTTTTGTATGTAGTAACTTTAGGGCATAGAGAACAAAGTTTGTTCAAGGTGTGACCCTAGGGTCAAAAATAGGTGACGCGTTTTGGGGTCAAAGTGCAATACTATAGCAAACATGTTAACTTTTCACATTTTCGACTTCTTATCCAAAATAACTTGACCAATTTTTCACAAACTTGGTAGGAAGTATCCCTATTCAAAGGGGACTAGATTTATTATTTAAATGAAGGGGCTGGGCTCCCAGGGGGCGTCACTTCGGGGTTCAAAAGGGGGAAAATTTGATAAAATTTCAAAAACATTCTACTAATAAACTAGAAGGCCCAGAGCTTAATGTTTTGGTATGTAGTAACTTTTGGGCATAAAGAAACAAGTTTGTTTCAATGCGTGAACCTTGGGTCAATATCAGGTTATGCGTTTTGGGGTCAAAGTTTAACACTATAGTAAATATGATAAGTTCCACATTTTTGACTTTTTGTCCAAAATTACTGGACCAATTTCATCCAAACTTGAAAGAAGTCATCTCTTGGGGAAGGGGGTTAATATTTGTTCAAATGAAGGGGCTCAACCGCCAGGGGGCGCCACTATAGGGGCCATAAATGGGTAAAATTGGACAAAATATAAAAAATCTTCTAACAAACTTGATGGCCTACAGCCTAATGCTTTGTTTTAACGTTAGGAGAATCAAGCTACTTCAAGGCGTGACCATAGGTTAAAAAAGGTTACACATTTTGAGGTCAAAGTTCAACACGATATATAGCAAATATACTTTTTTCACATTTGCGACTTCTTGTCCAAATTTTATCGAAACTTGGAAGATGTCATCCTTAGGGAAAGGGGATTCAGATTTGTTCAAATGACGGGGCTTGATACCCACGGAGGGTGACTTGGGGGCTTAAATGGGGAAAATTTCATAAAATTTCAAAAATCTAAAAGGCATAGTTCATAATGCTTTGGTTTGTAGTTACAATTTCAAATGCCAATCCAGATGGACGTTAAGGCCCCATGGGCCTCTTGTTCTCCTTTGGTCTTGTGTCGCAATATCGGTGAAATATTCTGGACGTGACGTTAAACCCTAATAAAATAAATAAATAAATAGCACGTTTTAAGAAAAATAGTAAAACATAACGCCTCTTTTATCTGCTTCGGTTGAAATCATTTTTAGCGATGTATTTTATGTGTTTTTATTTGGTGTTTTGGACGTTGTCCTTGGTTACTAATTCCTCTGATTCAGATGTCATTATTCTGTCCTGTTTACCTCTGCTTCTGTGTAATGCATGTGATGCTCATCTGCAAACATATAACAGGAACCATTAAAGGCTACCCATCCATCGCTACAAGTTGTCAGAACAGGAACACTGGACACGAAACCTATTGTGAAAAGAAACAATACTGTCATTAATACCAGTAAACAACGTTATTAAGAAAGAATTAAAATGCCTTTATATACAGGACCGCCAATATTACGTATCTCCCTGAAAGAAACTTAACACTATATCATCTTTTTTTTAAATCACCCTTGACTGAAGCACGTAACACCCCTCCCTTCCGCTGTGATAAGCCGATCAAGTAAGAGTCACGTGGAAGTTGGATCCCAATAAAAAAGAGCTAGGTCAATCACTTCACAACCACCCGTTATAATTACACTTAAAGCAACTTTTTGGAAGGATGAATACTGATTTAGAGGGACTGACTACCAAGAAAAAGGCCAACAAATATTAAATGACATTAAAAACATGCATAATTGGTTGAATATTGTTTGATTTTTGATATGTTTGTAAGTAACATTTGATTGTCAGACTTAACAACAGTTCAACAATGTGTCCGTCATTTACGGGCGACTAAAATGCATTTTTATTATTATCGGAATTTCGAAATGTACTCACAAATGTTTAATATTAATTCAAATACTCCAAAAACTGCAAGAATGTTTAGTGTTTCCATATCGAGTTCAATTATGAAACTGATAATGTAAAAGTATAATTTAAGTAGACACGCAACCTATTGACCAAGAACAAAATGAAGATAAGGATTACGTGCTTGTACACGTATCGAAATAACAGAATGATAAGGATTCAGAAAGATAAATGTCTATTTCTATACTTGTTACACCGAAGATAAGTTTCTAGCAACATGAATGTACCTCCGACAATGACAAGAATTTACTTTAAATAAAAACAAACGTCCATTACGAAAATAAACAAAACTACTGAATGCACCATTCGTTCGTCGTCCGTACGTCATGTTATCACGGATCCATCTAGAAAATTGTATTATTAATTTATTTTCCACCGAAACGCTACTTTTATGTGTGCAATGGGAGATCCAGAGGTACTGTTAAAAAATTATTCTAGAGGGCTGCAAAAGCTAAATTTCTGAGGGTTTGTTTGTTTTCTGCAATTAGGGTGAAACGTCACTTCCGGAGTATTTCAATGATGCCGTGACAAAAGACCGAAGGAGAAGAACCAAACGATGGGACGAGAGTGAAACGGCGACAGGAACGGGAACACAAAGCAATAGGGATAGTTGGGGGGAAAATGATGAATCTATTTTACGGCGTTTCCACCTATTGTTCTGTCGAACATTACTTGGGGATCTTTATCGCGTCAGGGGGTTAAAATCCCTGTTCACAGGACCGCCAGCTTAGCGTCCCCTTCAAAGTACGTGCTATCTTTGTATGGTATCTACCCTTCAACCTGTCTGATTACGGTGACCCTACCAGAAACATAAGTTACCCGTGAGCACAGCTCTCCAGGTCACCGAAACACTCAAATCTGTCACACACAATGAATACCTTTATGGGTGAAGTTCGTTTCCGTACATGTTTCATATTTGCGCTTGTTGAGTCATGATTAAATAAAAACGAAAGTTTTTTTTCAAATCTTATCATACTTGTGGTTTGGAGGTGGTCGCCTCTTCGGGTAAAGTAGGAAGGGTGGGAGCCCGTTAAACGGTTTAACCACACCATTTATTATTCGTTGAATAAATGCCATACGTCATTCGGTGGTTGTGATTTTATTTTTGTGATAAGGTTCAATGATTTTTCATTGGAAGTTGGTTCATCTGATTAAGATGGCTTCCTTTCTCTATTCAACATCACAACCGTCATTAATGGACGGTCAAGACTGACTGACTGTTGAATCTTCAATCGCGAGGGATGCTTACATTATTTCATGTGTTTGGTTTAAAAGGTCAATCGAGCATACTGGTAAAACACACACCTCGACTTTGTTTTTAAGTGTTTAACTTCCCTGTAATAAACAGTAACGTCACGTCCTTTCCTGTTTATGGTGTACATATTTCACAGCTGTTTTGATGTTCAGGAAATTGTTCTGAATGAGAGGTTTGTATCTAAAAGAGGATATTCTGTGAAAGGTTTACAACTTTGTTTTTAAATATGAGGCCTATAGGACTACACTTACCGGACCGGAACTTTGACACTTACATTAATATCTTGTCTTGCAGTTTCTAATTCATTTCAGCAAGTAGCGCTTAAGCAAATGTAATTACCTTCCTATAATGCACGTTTGGGCATTTGATGGAAGAGCCAAAAGTTTAAATTCTCTAGGAAAAAGCATTGACAATATGACGTCATAATTGCAGCACGTGACCTAATGTAGCATTGATAAGGCAGACATCCTTGGTACTGTAAATGAAGTTTTATATTTTCATTTGTTGTGGCAGTCGCCTTCAATATCCCTTCAAATGAGCAACATCAGTTATGAGAGCATAACTGCAGCATGTACCAAAGCACTGCGTTCTCGCTCGAGATATGTGAATGCGCGTAAAATTGTCCCAAATAAAACATTCTTTTTAAAAGCTTTCAACACCTTAATAACATTTAAATTTATTGCTATTGTTTTTAATTTAAAGACAAACGAAAATATAAGTTATGAACTGCATAGATGTTGCAGACCTACTGGTATAACTTCAGCATGTGTCACAGACAAACAGAATGGAATACGTTGCTTAAATATATGCTACTTGTGGTGCATAAATACAAACGTTAAAGAGACGCGCGTAAACGTCATAGAGAGCGACACGTGCGTAGACGTCACAGCTGGTGGCACGTGTGTAAACGTCACACACATATATTGACAAATAGGTAGACGTCACAGAGAGTGACAAATGCTTAGCAGAAAACGCATATTTATTGTTATGGATGCCTGGTTTGGTAAATAAAAGTCTATTTTGATTTTATGTTTGCTGTTGTTTATATTCTTCCTTTGGTTTTCTTTAGTTTGCACATGAATGGATTATTTTGAGTTTTCTCTTGACTGTTGGTGTTTCTACTGTAACATATTACTTTTCGTCTATATTTAAGAGATTTGATGTCTTTCTTGATTTTGGGTAACATATACGTGCATACGTCATAGAAATACCTTACATACTACTTGTAGTTCACATATTAACATACGTATTATTGAGATGCCGAAAATTTGTAAAAGAGAGTTCAATAAAAAGGAAAAAATAGTGAACTTATCTTCAAACCTATTTACATGAAATTCAACAGACCTCTTGTGGTAATAGTGAAAATACTGATAAACAACACAAACTCGCTATCAACGAAACAATCGATTGAATGATTGCACTTAGGTTTTCCTTACAAAATAACATACACAATCAATCTAAGGAAACATCAATGTGGGACCGGAATAACTTGTTTATTTTCGTATTAATAGCCGCGCCATCAGATATCAGATACAATTGTTTCGCGAGAGTGCGGAAGACATTATCGATAGGCGACCTTAATGACATTTGTTTACATTCTTTTATTATTGGATCTTGGTTAAAGGATGTATTTCTTTCTCCGGCTTGATTCATTCAGTGAATGTCCCAATCGATTTTCGGTCAGTGTTTTATATGACACGAGGAAAATGTACCTACTAATGCCATTGATTTCTTATCTTTGGTGACTTGAATCGCGGGAGGTTTCTAGTAAGTTAATCAGCCAAAAATTCCACACATTTAGACGAATTATAGTCACATTTCATACGAACTGCTTGATTACGACTTCTTTTAGCCATCCCCAATTATTTCGAATAATGCAGAATTATGCCAAAAATTTGATTTCACAAAACATGATTGTTGGATAATAATTCCGATCTGATTCTATTTTAAAATGAAAGACACAGTTTACGTTTTGTTTTTGTATTTCTTAATTTTACATTTCAATGTTTACGTTCCCGATGTATTTCGTTATACTTTGATCTGTCAGAAGTATTTGTTTTCTACAAACACAAACTGTTTTCCTTTGATGAAAGTTGTATTGCTGAATTCTGGAATGAAAAATCAAATCTGAGTATTAAAACAGTATGAATAGAATCAACAGAACGAGAAACATTGACAAACAAACAAATAATTGTATCAAACAATGAAGCACCGGAAAGTAATTAATTAAATCGACATCACAACAATCATTAAGACTAGTTATCCATGCGGACCGACTTAGGACGGTTAACCAGCACGGAAACAGGCGGTGCGGTTAAACTGCTAAATGTGGCCTCAACCTTCCCACTTCCCGCATGACACTAGAAGTCTTATGTACAGACATACATTTAAAAATTTAAAAAATACACTTAATGGCGCTAAAGGTTTCAATGTGGATAGATAAAGTTTTCTAGTAAAATGATAATTTTCAGATTGTAATATGCACCGCTATGCATACCATAAATACGATTTATCAAATCAATTGGATCTTTCGAAGTATTTTTATCTGAAAACCTTTACAGTACATAAACATTCGCTCTTTATTGCTGTGAAATACACATGTGTTAATTTATTGTAGCCTTATCTGATAACAACATAAATCAAAACAAATTACAGTCAAACCTGTCTATAACGACCACCCAAGAGACAATAAAAAATAGTCTTGGAGATGTAAGTGTAATTAGACTTCAAGGGACCTGATTTTAGTGGTCTTTATGCACAGATGTTCCCTGGAGCAGGTTGCACTGTATTGGTTCTTTTCTCTTATATACACATTTATTTTTGATAGCATATTTAAGAATACGATTTCTGGTCAGTGGCCTTGGAAACACCGGCGGGGGGGACTTCTGTTCTCCTTCGGGTCAAGAGCGAAGTTCTCTCACCCATTTAGTTGGTTTGACGTCATTCTTAAATGTTCGTCTCACTTTGCTAGTTCATTCTGGTGGTTACTGTTTGGTGAAGCTATGGTTTGATTGTCAATAACTTTTGTTCTGTTGATCCAATTTCTTCTTTTTTGTCACGATATCGGCGAAATACACCGGAAGTGACGTTAAGCCCTAAGAAACAACAAACAAATGTTTCAGATATAAAGGATTTTTATGCTAAAGGTATAAGGACTCTTTAATATACGTATGTGTAATATAGGTATATTCCAACCTCGGGGATTACAAATTGGTGAGATGGAAATTGTCCTACATACTCTGTATACAGACATGGATGAAAAAGATAGTCTTCAGGGGTGTTCTGCAAGGAAAACTCGATCTTACATAAATATTATACAGACATGGGATAAATTGTTGTACCAACAAGAGATACGTGCTTACATGTATAACTGCTATATGCACGTTGATTAGTTTGTTTGTTTGTTCAATTAGGGTTAAACGTCACGTCCAGAATATTTCACCGATATCGTGACAAAAGACCAAAGGAGAAAAACCAAACTATAGGCCAGGAAGAGACGCGGTGATAAGAACGGGAAACGAAAGGAATAGAGATAGTTCAGAAAGAAGGTTAAGCCCATGCAACGGCGTTTCCGCCTACTCTTATCGAACTTGACATGGGGGTCTTTATCGTGCCAGAGGTTAAAAATCCCTGTACACGGGACCGCCAGCTTAGCGTCCCCTCCGAAGGACGTGCAGATCTTAGTCTGGCCTCTACCCTTTAACCTGTCTGACTTGGGTGACCCTACCAGAAACAAAAGTTCCCGCCAGCATAGCTCTCTAGGTTATCGAGACGCTCAAACCTCCCTACCGCGATAAGGTGTCTAGCACAGGGAGGTATATGTACGTTGAAGGCGGTGGAGCGAAATGTACAAAACGGTAGAGAAACAGCGTCCAACTTTTGCTTCATCAATCCGTCAATCGTCGTCTTTCCTATTGTCTTGAACTTTTCACATTTTCGAATAACCAATTGTTTTTTAAAAGCTTGTGCGTTTTCCCGATTCGCTGAGACCTTTTCCGACTTCTTGTCGTAACAGTTAATCATATTTTTAGGATACTTGCTGTTCCTTGTCTGAGCCCCTTTCAGTTTGTGTCTTGGCCAATTTCATCCAATATGCCCGCCCATGCTTCTGATTAGCAGAGAACTTTTCAGCGTCTTGTAAAGTCCGGTGGTCAGACTTTCACGAAACGTGATGTAGATGTTCCTTGCGTGAGCCTTTTTCATATGTGTCTTACTTTGCGTTATTTTATATAACGCAATCCAATATGGCCGTAATGTTTTCTAATTGGCATTTATACGTTGTTCACTTCTTGTCCAGAACCATTGAATCCAATATTGTAGTCGTGACCTCTAATTAATTGATTCCTTTTTTAATTTCTACTCAGGATTAGCTGTTTTTTTCCAGGAAACTGTTGACATTCGTTCGTTGAATGAAATGAAGTGTTAAAAATAAACAATCTGATTGCATATAAGCGCATCTTTAGGAGGGATTACAAATTAGAAATATATGCATTGTATTGACGGTTGTTTTCGTAAATAGTCGTTATAGGGATAGCAAGGTAAGTTTCCTTTGTCAATGTTTTAAGGTAGACGTTAACGTACAATTCGGCTCTTATTAATATGTCACAATGTGTCTCAGAATTTTAAACAACAACGCCGATGGCGACGACGACGACGACAAAGAGCCGCCAACGCCGAATCCCGGAGAAAATGACGATCGTTATTTAATTGTTCCCCGTGTTACGTTGATGATTCCATCAACTGTCATTAATTAACGCTTAAGATTAGAACAGAGGAAATAACATAAACGACTAAACAACACTAAAACATCTCAGTCACTTCAATCGATTGTAGGCTTCCATATAAACTCACGATACCATACTTTGTAAGATGGTAGTAATAAACTTAATTACAACTTTCTTCGATCAATACGTCTGATAAACCAGACACATTTCAATATCGGTTTCCTTGAACTGATGTTTGATTCCCTTTAATCTTCACAATCACGCAATCATCGCTAGGTTAATTACAATCTTTGGGGAAAACTTCCCAGACGTTTTTACAAATACTTTTAGCTTTAAGTAAAGCACCTTTTGTATTCCAAGGTCACTACTTCGGAATAGATATCACCTATACTTTGTCTCCTTTTAATTAAGATGTCCTATGCTGTTTTTACATTGAAGCGTATGTATTTTTCATTCTAAAGAATACTCATTCTTTCTATTTCCTTTGATAATACCTTCACATTTGTAAACCGATTCCCATCATCAGTACATATAATGCAAAAGGATAGGAAAACACAACTTAATTGAAGGGGGAATACATAGAAGTGAATTAACAAAGGAATAGACCCACAGAAAAATAGGCCGAGGATCAAAGGTGGAGTAGGGTGAGGTGGGCCTTGAAAAAATCTATCCATATTATAATTGTCAAATCCATAATTTAGATGTACCCCATTCTAAATGCGTATCATGCAACGTATTTCTCTCGCGGCTGTGTTTGGACGTCCATTCCTCGTTGGCAGATATTTCATAATGATCTTTTTCGATATAAAAATAAGCAATAATGCAATAGGATCACGATAAGCATCTATATATTAATATATCTAGAATTCTAAACATAAGCGAACGATACTTTTATGTGCATGCAAGGAGTATGTTCAATGAGACAAAATTTGAAACACGAATGACAGATATCTTAACCCGAAAAGAAACGCATGTAATGTAAATACGTGAATTTTAGTACGAGAACTTCTATGAATGTCTGTGAGTTATCTGTGTTGGTGCATACTCCAAGCAAGTTTTTATAGGTTTGTTTGAACTAATCAATATACGTTTTTCGCTGCAAAAGTACATGTTATTAACTTTGTGGAGATCCAATGAGATAGTTTCTGTTAAAACAACCCATTTAGTAACTCTGGATCGTTATGTTCCGTTTGATTGGTAATTTAACGTGGAAACTTTCCTGAAATAAAGGATCCTTAATTGTTTCAAATATTCGGACATTTCCATAAACGAACTTTAATTGTCATGTCAAGCAATTTGTATACAGTTTCACGCACATCGTTTACTGTCATCCTGACAAACTGACGCAAACATCATATAAATGAAAAGATTACACGCGTGCTTTTTTTTAAAACATCGTGCTTTATGTTAAATAGAAATTGGAATTAATATGGTTATCTATTGTTACATTATCGTTAGCGCCGTCATTTTAGCGGGCGAATTTTTCAGATCACAGAATTTAATGTTTACTCGGTGTCGTGCTATCTTTGCTGCTTGCTTACACGATACTGTTACTGAATCTATTCCTTCGCTCTCAATTGTTTTTCTTCTCTACTTCTTTACTCTTTCGTCACAATATTGGTGACAGTTTCTTATGATGACATTTGTTTTTTTCTTCTTTTTTTACTGTTGAAAGAGTTGTCATATACCGAAATGACACAGACACATCGCACCGGTAACATATAGGTAGCAGTTGCGAGCCCCTGATTTCGCCTCTTGGTTTTGAAAAGTTCGTGATGTTTCCTTCTTTATAATAATTGTATTTTTGTTCTGTTTTCTCTGTGCGTACCATGTTTTCCTTTGCTCATGTCAATGGACTTGCGGCTTTTGAATACCGCCTTTGTTTTTCGTATTAAGTACTTTAAAATTAATTTAACGTTCTTTGTAACTTTGCAAGATCTTGCTTCAATTCCCGATTTCTTTGTCTTCAAATACAGATATTGCTTAGTCTCCCTTTGGCTGTGTCTTAAAATGCAAGATTTTGTTTCAACTCCCATTTCTTTGTCATCAAAAGAAGAGCCGAAACTCACACACTACAAGATGTCAACAAAATGTATGTTTTTAAGCTCTTATTTTCCTTTATATTAATAGCAGCGGTCAAAACAAACAAACAAGCACAACACAATCATATGGACTTGTCCTATGCCAAAGTTAGGAAAATAAAAATATATCCACTGGACAAACTAACTCCAAATTTAGATTAACTATCTCTAAATTATGAATTCTTCCCTGTATTTGACATCTTATCGTGTAGGTGGTTTAAGTGTCGCTACACGGAGAGCTATGCTGGTGAGAACTTGTGCTTCTGGAAAGGTCACCTAAGTCAGACAGGTTGAAGTGTAGAGGCCAGACAAAGATCAGTACGTCATTTGGGGGACGCTAAGCTGGTGGTCATGTATACAGAGATGTTTAACCTCCTGGTACGATAAAGATACCGATGTAATAAATTTTGAAAGAAGTTGTAGGCGGAAACGCCGCTGCATGGGTTCATCCTACCTATGCAACTATCTCTATTGCTTTGATTTCCCGTCTCTTTTAAATAGTTCCCGTGAATAATGTATTATTTAACTTTATTTTGCATCAAGACAATCTCATTCAACCTTGCACGATAAGATCCCCATGTAAAGTTCGATGAGATTAGCCGTTGCATGGGCTTTTCCTTCTTTCTGAACTATCTCTATTACTTTCATTTCCCGTTCCTGTCGCCGCTTCTCTTCCTGTCCTATCTTTTGGTTTTTCTCCTTTGGTTTTTTGTCGCGATATCGGTTTAATATTCTGGAAGTGACGTTAAACCCTAATTAAACAAACAAACAAACAAAATCTATTCCTATCCTGTTTATGGTTTTTCTCCTTTTCTCTTTCGTCATCATAGCAGTGAAATATTCTAATGGTGACATATGCTTCTTTTTAAACAATGGAAAGGGTTGTCATACACCGGAATCACACGGAAGCAACGCGGCAGGCGACACCTGGTTTCTCTTCTACTTAATTAATAGAAGTTCGTGATGTTTCTCTGTTTAGTTAATTATTGTATATTTGGGTTTTTTTCAGTGTTTTCCATTTGTTTGCCCGTGTCCATGGACTTGCAGCTTTATAATATCGTCTTGGTTTTTCGTATCTACTACTTTTTTGCCAAAGTTACCCCTAAAATATATAAGATAACTTCTAAACATTATGTTATGTACTATATGGGACATATTTTAACACGTTAAGACTATCATTTGTGTTACCTGTGGTTGATGTTCCATGACTGCCAGGTGTATCCAACCATGCCATGATCATTTAACCATATGAATACCCGAGATATAATTGGATTCTTTTTAAAATCTTTCATTCTTCAGTATCACCATAAATTGTATATAGCCTACAGTTGTTACTCTTTGAAGAGAGATGTACCTCAGGTTTATCAGTCGATGTGTGTATATATACTTTTATATGAGTAGACTCATATTTTCTTAAACATAAATCTAAGGATTTTCTGTTAGCTGAAAGTTGAAATATTGTTTGGATATAAACATAATTTTATGTATGTAATTTCAAAATTAATATTTTAAATATTGTTCCTTGTATTAATGGTAATTAAAACATGTCTCATTCCTACAAAATCATACAATTGATTTAAAAAAAAATACAATTCTAAAACTTATTAAGAATTTTGTTACGCACCTTTACTTTGAGTTGCTCTTAGATTATAAGCTATATGTGATTAAGTTTTGAAAATTCATCACTTGGTCGATTTAAGGAACTTATAAACATAAATACTTTCACAATTTTCTTGAGAATAAATGTTATCCTTAAAATGCAGTACATGTATTAACATTTCAAATAATTCAAAAAGGCAATGTCAAAGATCTATTGAAATAAAGTGGCAACACTCTGTAATTGCCTGAATGTGTACCTGACGTATTTGCTAACTATACACCTGGCCTGAGGTTTATGTTAGGTAGGACCCTTTCACACCTTTTTACAGGTAATTACTGTGGGATAAATAAATCGCTAGGTAAACGACATATCACTGCACCTGATTTAATAAACATGTTGCTTGCTGTTGATTTAAATTTCTAAAGAATCATTTGTTTTAAAACAAGTCAATAGTGTTGGTTAAATGAAAGTTAAGGTACATTTTGACATTCTTAACGCAATGTTGTAAAATAATAAGCTGGTTTGTTTAAAACCAAAACCCAGACAATTACAGTTATTGTACTCAAACAAAATTTACTTCACTTTCAAAGTTATTTTTATTTTTTTATTTTTAGATTTAAACGAAAAAACTTAAAGTATGTAATCAATTCTATGACCGAGACAAAAAAAATTCAATGACTAAGTATGTACAGTTTACATACTGTATATTGGACAAGTAGAAGACTTCAGACTTGAAACACCCCTGAGGCAATGGACACCTGTTATAACGTTACTGCAAGTGTAATTTGAGGACCTTAAACACCAAACCATTTGTTTTCCTTAACCTAATCAGTGTTATTTATTTAAATAAAGCTGTTGAAAGTTCAATGCATATATTGCTGTTTGTTTAAATTTGTTTGAATAAAATATCCTCTAAAAATAAAATACTTTACAATCCAACGAATGAATACAAAAAATGCAACCTGAATCATGCCTCCGATAAATGTGATATTTATAAGAGGAAGGAACCAAATCTCTGT
>JAUMGZ010199803.1:0-12613 GCA_032359645.1 Pododesmus macrochisma | reverse complement strand
TTTCATTGTGTGGTATGTTTGCCGTTTCCCTATGCAGTTTGAGATACCTACCTATACAGTTTCAACAAATAATTGATTAATTGTATTCGCTTTGATCTTCCTCTTTACATACTATTAGAAATTGAACATGTATCATTAATTAATATTTTCTTATTGATTTGTTGTATAAGCTCTCACTTGAAAGCAATTATAAATGTGTGGATGAAGCAGGTGATGCAGTGTTCGGTTAATATGCTACAAAAAGATTTTGTTTATTCAATTTCTGACTCATATGGAAATATTATATAACAACTTGTCCAAAAACTTATTCTATTACTCCTGCAATGTCCATTTTATATCAAATTTTCCTTGAGTAATCATTACTGGTGGCTGTACCATGACTGGATCGAAAAGTTAGAGCGACGCTTCTTACACAGAGAATGTGATACTCTTTTATATTTGGTGATTAAACGTCTTACTTGACTAGGCCTGCATCGACTTGTTTCTTTACAACTTATTGCATCGATTTAAATTGTGTGGATATTATTGTGACTGCATCTTAAGCATACAACATAACAAATTGTAAAAGTTGAATACGCAATTTATACACATTATATCACCATACATTTATATTAATAAAGTATTACTCATTTAATCATTTATATTTTGAGAATACATCTATGACTACTAAAACATATGTATATGCATTGTTGTATGTTCCGAACTTAACTATGTCCATGAGATCGGCAGACCATTGGTCATCGATTCCAATGACTATTATTCGATTACTTTTGAATTTCCTTTTAAGAGGACGCTGGAGACTGTACGGTTCTTGCCTCTGGATCCGCATGGATTACTAGTCTTGATGTTTGTTGTGATGTCAATTTAATTGATTACATTCCGGTGCTTCATTGTTTGACGCGGTTATTGTTTGTTTGTCAATGCCTCTCGTTCTGTTGATCCTATTCATACTGTTTTTTGCCTCTGGAGCCATTTTCGGATTTTGAACTTACTTATGACGTATTTGCCCGCCGTTCTAACATATCTGTACAATTTGTCTGGTCCAAAAAAATCTACCAGCATTAGCAGGGTCGTAGTAAATATCCTTTAAATAATCCTCCCAGGCAGACATGTTGTTTCTTCTAATAGCATGTGGGTTATGAGGGTAATCAGAGAAAAGTTATTTTTATGAGTTCTACTTTTCTTCCTCATCATCCTCGTTCTCCCAATCTTCATCTTCCTCCTCATCATCCTCCTCTTCGTCGGACTCATCCTCTTCAGCATTCATATATTCCAGAAGTTGATGTTTGTAATTTCTCAATGACATGCGTATGGCTTTAAGCTCTCCAAAACCATCTGTTATGAATTTGTTTACGGTGTCCACGACTCTGTCATGTAGTTTGCCATGTATTAATCTTTGCATATTGCGAATGGTTCTCCCATAGAGTTCCGAAAATCTCATGACATCCATTTCTGTCATTTTTTGGTCAGTTTTGTCTTCTGCACTCTCCTGTGACATACCGCTCTCTTGATATTTTTTATACTTCTCATTGCATTTGTCTGCATTGTCAGCCTTCGCCTTCTTGTGGATTTCATTGAAGTATTCTTCTTCCATATTATTCTTATGATATTACTCATCAAGCGTGCTCGCTTTTTGGTGATATGTCATCATTGAGGTCACGTTTTCTGTTCAAGCTAGCGTTCTCGGGGCACCGTATCTTCACCTGTCTCAGAAGGTCGTGCATGTTTTCAATCCCGATACCACAATCATCATAGGATGACATCTCCACTACTTCTTGGTAGTGTTGCTGCTGCTTCTGCTTGTTGCGTGTATTTTTCTTGGTACGGATGTTCAAGTATTTGCTTCTGCTGCTGCTGAGAATACATCCTTTCTATGGGAGTGCTGCTTTCAATCTGACTGAAAGGTAGGTTTTTCTGTCTTTTTATAGCTCTGTCTGTTAACATTTCACTGCGCAGGCGCAGTGATTCTGATGTCGTCGGTTTTAGATCAACCATGAGGTATCCGAATGGCTTACTTAAAACTTCCTTGAAATGTCTCAATAAATGCTGTGAATTACCTGGGTACATCTGCCGAGCCAAGTCATGACCTGCTGTTTATTTACTGGACTATTAAATATCACAAAGTAATGAAAGTTCCTTCTTTGAGTTGGTTTCTTGTTATAGTACAGGTTTTTTGTTGATGGCGATAACGGACAAGTTTCTATGATGACTTCCCTCATTGAATAACTCGTTAATACGTAAATCCTTGGAGGTCGCAGACATGAGATCGTCTTGTACTATTAAGTGTCTAATGTTAAGTTTTATGGAAATATCTTGATCCAAGTCCAATGGTATGCTTCGTATGAATTCGACGGTAGGATTAACCGTTGCCCAATCTCTTGTCATCTCTTGTATAGCCATACGGTCCCATGTACAGGGATTATTAACCCCCTGGCACGATAAAGATCCCCATGTAAAAATCGATATAAGAGTAGGCGGAAACGCCGTTGCATGGGCTCATCCTTCTTTCTGAACTATCTCTATTACTTTCATTTTCCGTTCCTGTCGCCGCTTCTCTTCCTGTCCTATCTTTTGGTTTTTCTCCTTTGGTCTTTTGTCGCTATATCGGTGAAATATTCTGGACGTGACGTTAAACCCTAATATAATAATAATAATAATAATAATAATAATAATAATAATAATAAAATAATAATTGTATAGCCATATGATCCTCTGTGCAGGTAATGTTATCTTGGTCAAACACTTTTTTTGAAGCAGAGTCTTGACGACATAAGTCTTTTCACATGAAGTTGGTCCTACGACGTTGGCAGTGAAGGGGTGTTTGAATACGCAGTCCTGCTGCTGCTTAGTATATTCATATCCACTATATTCGAACCCTTGTGGTCGTGTCATAGAGGTTATGAATCCTTGATGATGTTGCTGCTGCTGTTGATGTTGCTATCGTAGGGCCAGACGTATGTAGAGAGACAGGCGTTACACTGGTACATGTTAACACCTCGACGTCTTATTGTTTAATGGCAAATATATCATCTCTTTCCCTCTTTATAGTTTCTGGAATATCCTCCATTGACCATATGCCAAGCTGAAGATCCCATCCTCAAGGATGTTTCTCTTGTCGTCATATGGAGAAAGCCCGAGTTTGTTCAGGGTCACGTTGTAAAGTTCGTGCCCGTAACTCCGTATCATGTTCATCTTAGAAATGTGCGTCTGGATTTTAAACAGACATCCCTCGTACAGTTCGAACTTTGTGTTGTTCTTGATAACAGTCTTCTTTATGCCCTTGGCCTTTTTCTTTTCGATGCGAACTGTCTTTTTGTGTCTTTCCTCTTCGTAGGTGTGACCATACATTCGACAATTTTTCGGCAACATCCGGGCCACTGAAGACAACGGGACTCTTTCCCGTATATGAAAGACATGGGTCTCTTTGACAACCAGAAATAGGCACTTAAAAAGATTCGAAGTCAGCATATATGATATATATGACTTTTTACTCGTTTGGATTTTTATTGACAAATTGATGATGGCGGTTAGTTGTTGAGATGATTTACATCGCCATGAAGTTTATTTATTAAATTTTTAAATATTTGTCTGTACTTAAGACTTCTAGGCTAATGCGGGAAGTGGGAAGGTTGAGGCCTTATTAACCGGTTTAACCACACCGCCTGGCTTCGTCCTGGGTGACCGTCCTAAGTAAGTAAGTCCTAAGGTCCGCATGGATTATTAGTCTTGATGATTGTTGTGATGTCTATTTAATAGATTACATTCCGGTGCTTCATCGTTTGACGCAGTTATTGTTTGTTTGTCAATGTCTCTCGTTTTGTTGATCCTATTCATACCGTTTTTTCCTCAACTCTTCGTATGCTAGCCACTTAATTTCTTTTTTGGGCAAATCTATATTTTGTGTCCCTTGTTCCATACAGTAGGGAATGTGGTCTTTTAGAATTCTCTCTTTGGTGAACCCCTGATAGCAGTAAAGGCAGTGATATTATCTATGACCATTGCTGTTTCGGTCGCTCAAAAGGCGATCACTATTTTTGACCCAACAAAAGTGTTACTTTTTGCTACCCAATATAAGGAGGAGGTCAACGTGCCGGTCGAACCGTTGCTTCGTATTGTGGAGGGGATAAAAATTCCCCTTCTCGTAACCTATTATATTAATAGAGATGCTGTTTTGTTTTTCAAATCTAGGAATGTCGATGAGTTTCAGAAGGAAAGGGATTTCGGTAAAATCGAGTTTGTCTACGTGGTCCATGTATTTTTGAACACGGTGAGGATTTGTCTTGACAGGATATAGTGCTGCTAGAACAGACCACATGAAACATTTTTTATCTCTGTTTTGTATGTTGACGATGGCACGTTTTGATCTCAGTTTGATCGGGAGAGGGATGTAGCTCGATCCTTTCTTTGGTCTAAATAGGACCGTGTGTATTTTGATATTCATCTCTTAGTATAGGGTCCAGTTACTTCCCTGTCTTTGATTCTTGCGTACTTTCTTCAAGGTCTTCGGGTTTTAGGGAAACTTGACATTTTCCACGGAAGTTGGGTGCTACTTTTTCTAAGGTATCCCCTTTAGGTTTCGAAAATTGGACTTGTATAGAGAGGTGCCATTTAATTGCCCCCTTAACCGATACTTTTAATAAATTTTAGTTTTATTTTATCATATTTGCGCTTAGTAATGACCATAGGGTCAAGCTTTTCCACCCCCACTATGCCGGTATAGTAATGACCTTAAAGGCTCCCCGAGTGCTTCATTACAGTCGGCTGCATTCTCCTCCTTTCTCGATTCTACTTCATCCCCTCGTGTCAGTCCTCCTCCTGTTTGTACGTGTTTTCCGTCTTTTCCCCTTTTATGGTATGCATTGGTGTGTTTCCGGTACTTGTCGGTACGCCAAAAGAGCTTTCCACAGCACGATTACTGTGGGGATTGTTGTGATTTCTTGTGTCTCTTCAGGTGGTCGCTCCTGTTCAACACGGTATTGCAAACGTGACATTTCCGTTTCTATTTTCATGTTGTAAAATATGTCGTCGAAGGTTAACACGTTTGGTAAATTATGCAGTACTTAGGTGACATTTTACTTCCAGCTACCTTCCGTTTCTTGATAGATTGCAGCTTATTCTCTGTTATCGCTTCAAACTATCCATACAAGCGTAAGATGATGTATAATCTACAAAAGGAATAGATAAATGAGTCCGCATATAGTGGGAGAGGGGGGGGGGCTCGTCTCAGCAACATACGTTAGGGTTCGCTAGCAGACAATCAATGTATATATCTTTTACGCATTTGCTTTATGTTTGTACGGTATAAAAGGGGGGAGGGAGTTTACTCCTCGACGCCCTATCTTTACCGCTCTGCTTTCATGTTAATTTTGCTACTGCTATCCCTCTCCTGTTGATGGTTTTTCTTCTTTGCTCTTTCGTCACCATCACTTGTGAATTTTTCTTATGGTGACTCTTGATTCTTGCTCCCTCTTTTTAAATAGTGGATAAGGTTATTATACACCAGAATGACACGAAGTCATCGCGGCGGGTGACACATGTGTAGCAGGAAACGTTAACCATATCGCGAGCATCTGGTTTCACTTCTAGTTTTTTAATAGAAGTTCGTGATGTTTCCATTTTTAGTTAATAAATGTATATTTGGTTCATTTTTCTGTGTGCGTCCAACATTTTCCTATTGTTTGCCAATGTCCATGGAGTTATCGTCTTGGTATTTCGATTTACTATTTAAATATTGCACATACCTAAATATAATACGGTTCAGTTTTCTGAATGATTTAAATTTTAAATATTCACAGGAACTTTGTAATTCTGTATATATATATATATATATATATATAAGGAACTGATAAGAGTCCACATATAGTTACAAACATAGTTATGTAGGCTTCCTACTTCTTGATAAATATACCCGAGAACAGCAACGCATACGTTAATGTAAGCTAGCAGACGATCAGAGTTTATATTTTCTACGCATTTACTTTAAAACCGCAAAGTTGTCTGTATGATTTTCATTAAAATATTCACATGCAGTCTGAAATATCTCTCCTTTTATACATGTATAGTATTACATAAAAAAGTATGATTGTTATTTCTTTGTGTCTGCGTGGTGAAATTTTCTGTATAAACCAGAGGAATATTAGCGGTTCGCTGAACACCAGATCCTTTGAAAACACGTCCTCACGCTTCGAGTTTTGGCTTTGAAGTTAAGTTAACGTATTAGCGTGTGTATATATTAAACAGTTTGTAGTCATATTGGCATGCGCGGCTAAAAATAGACGAAACAGGTATTTCCCAGTTGTACATTACCACGTTATATATTTAGACGTATCTGACGTAAGTTGTGCAATACCAGTTTGTTTATCCACTCGTAAGATAGGATACGTCCTCTGATGGCCGGGGGATAGTCATTTTCAACCATACACTGTTTTTTATGTTTCAGTTCACAATTTTGTGTTATAAATCTTTTAACACAAATCACAGGTCATTGACCTCATCCATCCGTCAGGGGGATACTGAGTACCCCTTTGCGAGAAGGGGGGATAGTCTTTTCCCATTGCAATTGCATTGGAGGATACTGTTTTAGAATCGGCAGTTTATAACTACTATTGTTCGCCATTTTTAGACTTAGAAATTAATTTTATTAACAGGACAGCTCATACTAAAATCTACGATAAAAGAGATGATTTTGGATTTCAAATTGTAAATTACCCATGGGTTGATAGAAAAATATTCCATGACTTCAATCATACGGCATTTATATTACTCAATTACCTCGTTATGCTTAAGCTTGTTCAGATGTCAATGACTTTCAGTCTCGTAATATTGACCTTACCAACGAGCTTATTTCACAGAGGTATCGATATCATAATGTACGTAAACTATTGGCAAGTTTTATAGAAGATATCCTGAGATTCTTTTGAAATACGGTCAAATTAGTAAAATTCCCATTATGTATCTAGAGGCATTTCATAACCTTCGTTTCATGCCGAAATCTGAACCATACATTATGAATTCAAGTTTTAGCCAAAGGCACCTTAACCCGGAAATGGTTTAGTCAAATTGCCACTAGTATTTTGCTTCACTGTATATATTATGGTATTCCGGTGCTTGACCCAGGATGTTAGTCAAGATATGATTCTTAAATAATTTACAGGAGTATCTCCCTCTTTTAACCTGGTGAATTTGTTTTCATTAAGTAAATATCACGACTATCTGTAATATATATACATATATGTCCTACTGCTAAAATAAAGTATAGGATTTTGATTGACTGGTTTGACAGTTAACATATTTTATGTTACCAGCCTGGGTCTGAGGCTCAGGTTACCCCGTTTGAACCTCTCGCTTCCAAATATTGGAGACAGCCATCTTGTTTCACGGTTCGCTTGAGTAACCAAAAATACTATTGAATATTGTAATTCTTAACTGATTCCAGAGTTTTTTTCTATTTATAAAACGGAGTTAGAAATATCTTAAATACTGCCTGGGTATATATTTGCGAACGTCTGTTCAAAAATTCAAAATCAAAATTTCATCGGTTTTGTTAACATGGTTAACAAAGAGTGTCTCGTCGTAGACTGTAACCAGCGTGTTTCGGACATGGCGAGATAAAATTTTACTTGTGGAGTGTCCTCTCAGCTAGCAATATCGTCAAACTCATAAAATTGTCATACTTTCTACTAATTACTGGAACAAGTATTCAGTTCCTCATCGGTGAGGTTCTGCATTGACATTGTAGATGGTCAAATGCTGTCCTTGCGCCAACAATCTTTCTTGATGTCGTTTATAATGTAGCAATGTCCAATTTGTTGGACGAATTTGGTGACAGTGTCACAGTGAACAGTTACATTAACACACTAGTCACAGTAACTTTATTTGAGAGGAACACATGCTTTCCGATATTTCAAGAGTAAACTCGTTCATAACTGGAGCACAAACACCAACAATTTCATGTTGGCCGCATTACAAAACTTCCTTATGCTAGAAACCTTATCGCGGTAGGGAGGTTTGTGCGTCTCGATGACCCGGAGAGCTATGCTGGAGGGAATTTGTGTTTCTTGTAGGGTCACCCAAGTCATACAGGTTAAAGGATAGAGGCCAGACAAAGATCTGCACGTCTTTCGGAGCAAACCGTATATTAAATTGTGCTTTAGGGTTTAATGTGTCTCATTATTTATTTGTATTACAAAGAAATACCTAACAACTAAGTAAATACAGTTATACTACAAAAGAGAGAAGCGGCAACAATACGTTCAGTAAAACATATTTACAAGGGGAAATTAAAACAATAGGAATTTTACAGAAAAAAGAAAGAACTTACATAGCATGGCTCCCGCTTACTCTTTTCGAAGTTTACATGGGGATATTCATCGTACTAGGGATTACATTTCCCTATATATGGGACTGGAGCTTACAATTCCTCTTAAAGACGTGCCGATCTCTATATTGTATCTTCTCGTGAGTCTGTACATGTATGCCTTGGGTGATGATACCTGGAATGTTTAACAATCTTATTTAATAGTATGTCTAAATATAAAAGTTGAGATAATAACACTTCAAATTATTAAGAAAGAAAAACATTTAAAATTATGATACCTTTACATCGGTGACTAATTCACACAAAAATATATCTCCAAAATGGAATTAAAATTTTTAAAAACAAAATGTTACATTATAAGGGAGGCTATGTTAACCCTTTATGAAATGATTATCTAATGATATCATAGTTTGTTCAATGAGTCAGGTATTGTTGTTTTTATAGTTCTGCTATTCTAAGTGAATTTCTGACTCATCTACGTTGCGTCCTTCAATTTATGTTGTGTTGGTTGTTGAGATGATATACACCGTCATGAAGTGTATTTATAAACAATTTAAACGCATGTCTAGTCTCATGCGGGAAGTGGGAAGGTTAAGGCCTCATTAACCGAATTAATCACACGGCCTTGATGTTGGGATGTAAATTTATTTCTTAACATTCTAGTGCTGAATTGCTTGATGCAGCTTTTGTTTGTTTGTCGATATATCTCGTACTGTTGATTCCACTCATCTTGTTTTTTTAGGATATTGAAAAGAAGACCAACCTCAGTGAACGTTATATACAGAGATGGATCAGACACCGGCGATTCCAAGACGCCCCTAGCCAGATGATGAAGTTTTGTGAAGCATTGTATGTATAAACAAATTATATAATTACTGTATACATAATTGTGGGTTTTTACCAGAGGGAAATTGTTAAATAGTTTATATTTGTCAAATCACGCTCACGCGTATGTGAAATTTTAGCTTTAACCCGGATTCCATGACATTACGATTTGCGTCATTATAGACTGCTAGATATTGTCAATTCATTAATTTTCAATGTTCTTTGAACACAGTATACCATTGGCTCGGAAGTCTTAGGTAAAACATGATGTTATCAACCCTGGTCACTACTTTATTATATCGTTTGATAACGATACTTTCAAAACAAGGTTGAGTGAAATTAACAGAACGAGAGACATGGATAAACCAACAAAAGCCGTATCAAACAATTCATCATTAAATAAAACGAAATAAATTGATGTCACAATAATCCCTAAGACTAGTTACTTTTGTGGACGGACTTAGAACGGTCACCCATTTCGAAACCAGGTAGTGTTGTTAAACCGGTTAATGAAGCATCAATCTTCCCACTTCCCGCATAAGACAATAAGTCTTAAGTATTAACATGCATTTCAAAATTTAACAATAGCGCTGTTAGTTATCTCAAAAAACCAACCGTCCAAATCAATTGTATATACAAATCTAAACGAGTGAATCATATTGACATGTTTACGAAAGGCAATTGGAAACACGAAAACTGAATGTAGCCAAGCAGTATTGAACGCCGTTTTCGTCAAAACTATTTGGATAACAAAACAACGCAAAATCAAAGTAACAACCAGAAGGACAGATATCAGGACCAAGCCTTCTTGATATGTGGAGCTTTCAACTTGAGCCCTGCATTGAGTTTCAGTATTATTGTAAGAGGGTGTGCATTGAAAAAGTTTATGCCAGCAAGAGGCGGACAATTAACCCAATACTATGCATGTAGTGCGTCTCACAATAACACGGATTAAAGGAATTTTCTTACAATAAAAGTAGCAATTGAAGATATTTTAGGGTTGTTTTAATCCTCTTAAGTTTGCAAATAAGATCTCCATAAAATCGAGTTTGTAAAATGCCTTTAGTAACATACTACTAAATACTAATTTGACCATATTTCATGAGATTCAACGGATATCTTCTTTGGGTATACTCCACGGTTAAGTTAGCCAAAACAATAATTTATAGTGACCATCAACTGTCATGCAGTCGTATGTAAATGATGAGCAAAGTATCTGCCTCTAAGGTAACATTTTCCCAGTTAGTACATTATTGACTGAAAGTCTATTTAGTTGTTTACACATTAATCTCTCGTCCAATGACCTCGCGTGACCTTTCATCAACATTTTACAAAAAAGGTCTGAAGAGAAGGAAAATACTCTATGTTGCACAGTACGAACATTGATTCGTTAGGGAAGTTTTGTTTTGAAGACGCCAAAAATGCATGCCATACCTTTAAAAAAAAAGTCAACAATCAGTGCCAGTTATCCTGCTTGTTTATTTAACACTGTTGGCATGTGTCATGCAGATGGAAATTACAGTTACCAAAGACAGCACTTTTACTCCAACCACTAGCGTCGTATTTCTTCTGATTTAACCAATGTACTTATATATATCAAAAGTGTCAAATGTTTTTTTTCTGAAATTTTATTTACCATATTTAAACTTTTTTCAACTTTTGTTCTGACTTCATTTCAGTTGGAACTTCACGTACTATAAGCTTATATTTATCTATGGAGTGATTTGTTTGTGGAATGTAAGTAGAAAAATAACATTGATTGAGCCCCACAAAATACCAGGATGAATATGGTCATCAGCACGAGAGACATTGACAAACCAACAATAGCCTCATCAAACAATTCTGCACAAAAGTAGAAGGCAATAACTTGATGTCACAGTTATCCTCCATCTAAAATTCCAGTACCAAAATCAGAAACATACTTTTAAACGCTACATGCCGACCACTTTATGGGTGACTG
Organism: Pododesmus macrochisma; assembly: GCA_032359645.1. Classification (NCBI taxonomy): domain Eukaryota; kingdom Metazoa; phylum Mollusca; class Bivalvia; order Pectinida; family Anomiidae; genus Pododesmus; species Pododesmus macrochisma. Next base: position 1,511 of record JAUMGZ010199803.1, on the reverse strand, counting down.
TATGGGTGTTTACCATTACAAATCAAGGGGCAGGGTTACAGTGTACACCACTTCATACAAACATAATTAAGTATAGAGATATATTTTAAAATTGAATTAAAACAAGAGTATAATCATCGAACTATGGTCATTTTAAAATCTGACTCTCTAATAGGAGCAGAGAAAAAAGTGACAAATATTAAAATCCAATACATTATACAAAAGATATAATTCCAATTGACATGGTCAAATAAAAGGGAAACGGGGGACACACACAAAATAAATATTAACAGACATGAAATTATCAACTAAAAAGGAAATATCACGAACCGCTACTAGAAAAAAATGCACTATGGACTATTTAGAGTAATTGAATTAAGAAACAAGAAGCAAAACCAGATGTTCCCGAATGAGTACGCATACTTATTCTTTGATTTAGGGATTATGTCAATATATCAGAAAACACAAGCACAAAAGAGCACAAAGTAATATAAAAGTAGACTATTAACATCTTAATAATGTATAACAATATTTATACTCAAAATTGTTAGGTAAATTTATATTGTTTAACTAATATAAGTGAACTAGTATGAAATTGGGAGTTTAACGTCTTCAGCGTTCCAAAGTGGCCATTAGAAGACGAATAAAAGTAAACACGTTTTTGGCATCTTATTTGATTATTGACAAGGGAATAGATGACATTGTTTACATTTGAATGAGTTTTATTATTGGTAAGAAGTATCTTCTTTTTGGATCCTTGGAAAAATTATTTTTTTATAGATATCTTGCTATTAATAAAATATAGTAATAATATATGTAAGACATGTTGATAATCAAATATGTATACGGAAAATAGAGGCGTCTCCTTTGTATATATAAACAATGCAATATTTATAATAATAATATTTACTCTTCCTTTCACTACTAAAATACAAAAGTAAATCGAAACACCAAGACGATATTCTAAGGCCGTAAGTCCATGGACATTTGCAAACAATAAGAAAACGTTGGACACACACAGAAAAATGAACCAAATATACATTTATTAACTAAAATATTCTCTTTATTAATGATAATTATTTACATTTGATAAATTCTTAAAAAATAAATGTAATAAAGATAAATCTACAACGTGTGAAATAACAATATCACTTAAATAAAATCTGTAAAAATGAACAATTGTTATATCTTACTTATTATACTTTTCATTGTTTATAGAATTTCCATTTTGTATAATTTTGATTAATATTTGTAATAACATTATAAGGGGATTGGCCAGCGCTCCCCTTCACTTGTATGCTTATGAGGTATGGGGACAATAAACAAAATAATAATAATAATGTCAACTTCCCAACAACAACAAAATTATAATATTCAAAATTGCCGAAATTACAATAGTACCAAGCTCATTCAAACTCAAAGAACACTAAAGTTGAAATATCGTTACTGACTGAGTACAAAACAGTATGAATAGGATCAACAGAACGAGAGGCATTGACAAACAAACAATAACTGCGTCAAACAATGAAGCA
>JAUMGZ010199802.1:0-23409 GCA_032359645.1 Pododesmus macrochisma | reverse complement strand
CAAACTTGGTTCTCCATGCCCTAAGGTTACTACATACCAAAACATTAAGCTCTAGGCCTTCTAGTTTATTAGAAGAATATTTTTTAAATTTTGTCAATTTTCCCCCCTTTTGGCCCCCTAGTGGTGCCCACTGGGGGCCCAACCCCTCAATTTGAACAAATTTGAATCCCCTTCCCCTAGGGATACTCCCTACCATGTTTTGATGAAATTGGTCCAGTGGTTTAGGAGAAGAAGTCAAAAATGTGAAAAGTTTACGATGGACGGACAGGATTTGTATGAGAAAAGTCTACTTTGGACCTTCGGTCCAGATGGACTAAAAACCAATATAACACAAAATTCTTACACTAATTATTTTCATTATAACTATAAAGTCATTAAAATCGTTTCTGAAAGAATTCAAACATAAAAAAAAAGTCAGGTGTTAATTCATAAAATAAGATCCTTATCAGTGAAATTCATTTTTTTTCCCAATTCATCCTATTGCAAACTTCATCCTTACTTTAAATTTTACTACTAATTAACCTTTAAAAAGAAGGTAACATGTTTATTATTATTAAGTTCCTACCTATGAGAGGTGAGAATCAAGGTTCTACCAGAAGCTCGGACCCTTGACAGAGTGTCCCACAGGTAGCGTCGAGCCACAGGATCCATCCCAGTTGTTGGTTCATCCAGGAAGGTCACTTGAGGATTTCCCACCAGAGCAATGGCAGTGCTCAGCTTACGTTTGTTTCCTCCACTTAAAACAGATATAAAGTAATATTTATACATTTCTTTATGAATGCATATACTATGCATTTTTATCATATGATTAAAGTGTTATTCAATTGCATAAAGCCGTTACATAATTATATGATATGCAACACGTTACATATAACCTAAAGCTGTTTTGATTGGCTACATGGCACACACCATTCTCTTCTGATTGGCTTTGACTTGATTATGACGTCACAGAACAATGATATAACATCATAATTCATTGTTATGGGAAGGCATTTCAGTGCTTATTTTCACACATTTTTAAGCATTTTTATGATAAAATCAAAAAGATTGCTTTTAATTTGAGTCATATGATAAAAAGAATCTGAAATTCGTTTCCATTGCATATGAGATTTATAAAACTCGTCATGAATTTTTTTAATGAGGTTTCATAAATTCCATATGAAATGGACACTCATTACAGATCCTCTATATATAACTTGTTGAAACTTGCGACCCAATCATAATATTAATACACATGTATATGTATATATCAATATGTCTCTACTGATTACCTAGACTATAATAATTGCTCAATCAGTTTATGTCTATTGATGAATTGTTTAGTGTGTGCGTGCGTGCGCGCGTGCGTGTGTGTGTCTCATGACGTATTTTGTTTCTTAAGTGACTTGGTTTGTTTCTCTGGTGACTTGGTTTGTTTCACTGGTGACTTGGTTTGTGTTTCTTAATATCATGGTTGTGTCTGTTACGACATAGTCTGTGTCTCTTCCTGGTTTACTCCATTTTTCTTGATTGAGTCTGTATATCTTCGATTACTATATATGTGTCTTTTGTTGAGTAAAAGCTTGTTTGAGTTAGTTTGCTTGAGTTAGTTTCTTGAGTTCGTTTCTTTCTTTCTTTTAAGGAAACACTCTACATTTTCTAAGTGTGTTTCTTGATGGTTGTATTAAAAGGATAGGTAGTATGTTTCGTATGGGAGGAATGGTTTCGTGATATGTAAATTTATTTCTCTTTACAATTCATTCTCTTCGTGATCCAGTAGGCGGGGGTTCACGTTAAAATGAAATAATCGTCTCGCTCTCTGCTTAGTGATCAGCGTTTTTGGTTAGGAAAAGGACTAGTTGGGTAATATGACCTGCGGCGTGATATTTCAGTGAGATAGCATTATAAAGTCGCCACCGGTGCGCACTGTCACAAGCAGACACCGTCTCGATATGCCATAGACATGAGTTGAAGGGACGCTTAACCCCAATAAAACAATAAAACCAATCTCTTTACAGTTGAATTATCGGTACAATGTTTGACACGAGTGTGGCGTTAGTACATGTCAGCTACGTTAACGAGTGCTTTATGGTGATTAACATAATTCTGATAGTGATTAATGGATGGGTTACGGACACATTCATTATGGTCTCACCTTTTCAACATTTCAGGAAAAACTTATAAGAAAAAGTACGTAATTTTTTATTAATCTACATTCTGTGATTAATCATTTACACTACGTTAAAGAAATAATGCTTTCAAAGGAATAGTGAGTCATAAATGTCACAGTCGCCCTGTGATTACACCAAACTAAAAACCAGGTATTCGTATAAAAGCATATAATATATACTTATGAAAACGCTCACTTAAAGAACACAATCTGCGACGGCTCCGTTAACACGTCTGACCCATATGAGTCACAGCGTCAGTCGTGTGAAACATTTTAAATTTACTTATTTTCATGGTTGACTGTTGTGATATTATTACATTTTTACTTTGTGGTACAAATTCATAGCGAAGCTGTTTGCTGTGAATTCAACGCGTTAGGTTCAGTGTGTGTCATACTTCTTATGTCAATTTAGTTTGTTATTCGATGATTTCATTCAAAGGTGTAATAATGTACTGAAATAGCAGTCGGGCGGAGACCACCCTCGTGGCACAACTTGGTGTACGTCATTTTGAAGACTTAATTTATCACATTTAGTTTTCATGATGTCTTAACCTCTCACATTAAGTTGAAATATTGACTGAAGTTATCACCTTTAGTCTACATGTCTTCGCTTTTCATATTTTCACGTCCGAAATTCGGCATATTGTCTTAAATTTTCACTTTATGTCAAATTATTGGCTTAAATTTTCGCGTCAATACGCCTTATTGTCTTAAATTAGCATAAACAATTAATTTCGAAATATTAAATGAAATGTTCACGTCATTTCGATGTCTTTTCGTCATATTGTCTTTTGTCTAAGGTTTTCATAGAATGTCCAGTTATTTTAGTTCATATTTTCACGTCAATTCAGAATGTCTTAAATTTTTCAAAAATATCGAAAAGTTACTCAAGTTAAAACCATAAGTCGACATAGTGTCTGAAATGTTGACCTACTCTCCTTATACATGGAACAAAACTTAGTCATGCTGTTATGTTAACTTGTCATGAAACTAAATCAGTTTAAAGAAATTATACATCTCGCTAACCGATTATATGGACTGTTAAACCATATTTTTTTCATTGGCTTTTGGTTCTCGTGAAGGGGCAAAACCAACCTGACCTGATCTTTGTATAGCAGATTTATAATTATATTTACATGTACCACTTGTGTTATAACAGATCTACATATAAGCGTTTTTCAACGCCAAATTATTTCTTAAATGGAGTATGTACGAAGATGTTTGAAATTATAGTGGACCTTGACATGATTTATTGATTATTTATAGTTTGAACATTTAATGTAACCATGGTAACACTGGAGATGAAAGATACATACAAACATGAAGAGGCATGCCCAGCAGAGTGTCGGGCATTTAATGTTTCCTGGGAACATACAAGGGCGCGAATATACATGATTTTTCTTTCGGACTTAAGGAGTAGAAACTAATCGTAAGACTAACGAACAGGTCATTTGGGGGAGGGGGCCTTTCTTATACGCCGTACGGACATTTAGGCAGATATCTCATACACTGCACGGACATTTAGGAAGATATTTAATACATAACACGGACGTTTAGACAGATATCTTATACACAGTACGGACATTAAGGAAGATATCTAGTACATAACACGGACATTTAGACAGATATCTTATACATAACACGGACATTTAGGAAGATATCTAGTACATAACACGGACATTTAGGAAGATATCTAATACATAGTACGGACATTAAGGAAGATATCTAATACATAGTACGGACATTAAGGAAGATATCTTATACATAGCACGGACATTTAGATAAATATATAATACATAAAACGGATATTTAGGAAAATATCTTATACATAGCACGGACATTTAGGAAGATATCTAGTATATAGCACGGACATTTAGGAAGATATCTAGTATATAGCACAGACATTTAGGAAGATATCTAACAATACATAACATGGACATTCAGGAAGATATCTAATAAATAACACGGACATTTAGGAATATATCTAATACATAGCTAGGACATTTAGGAAGATATCTAGTATATAGCACAGACATTAAGGAAGATATCTTATACATAACACGGACATTAAGATAGATATATAATACATAAAACGGATATTTAGGAAAATATCTTATACATAGCACGGACATTTAGATAGATATATAATACATAACACGGACATTTAGGAAGATATCTAATAATACATAATACGGATATTAAGGAAAATATCTTATACATAGCACGGACATTTAGGAAGATATCTAGTACATAACACGGACATTTAGGAAGATATCTAATACAGAACACGGACGTTAAGGAAGATATCTAATACATGGTACGGACATTAAGGAAGATATCTTATACATAGCACGGACATTTAGATAGATATATAATACATAGCACGGACATTTAGGAAGATATCTAGTATAAAGCACAAACATTTAGGAAGATATCTAATAACACATAACACGGACATTTAGGAAGATATCTAATACATAACACGGACATTAAGGAAGATATCTAGTATATAGCACAGTCATTTAGGAAGATAACTATTATATAACACGGACATTTAGGAAGACATCTAATACATAACACGGACATTGAGGAAGATATTTAGTATATAGCACGGACATTTAGGAAGATATCTAATACATAACACGGACATTTAGGAAGATATCTTATACATAGCACGGACATTAAGGAAGACATCTTATACATAACACGGAAATTTAGGAATATATCTAATACATAGCACGGACATTTAGGAAGATATCTAGTATATAGCACGGACATTTAGGAAGATATCTAGTATATATCACAGACATTTAGGAAGATATCTAATACATAACACGGGCATTTAGGCAGATATCTAGTATATAGCATGGACATTTAGGAAGATATCTAGTACATAACACGGACATTTAGGTAGATATCTAGTATATAACACGGACATTTAGGAAGATATCTAGTATATAGCACAGACATTTAGGAAGATATCAAGTAGATAACATGGACATTTAGAAAGATATCTTATACATAACACGGACATTTAGGAAGATATCTATTATATAGTACAGACATTTAGGAAGATATCTAGTACATAACACAGACGTTTAGACAATTAGCTAATACATAACACGGACATTTAGGAAGATTATAAGTATATAACACGGACATTTAAAAGAGTCCTTCTTGTAACAATTACGGACATTGATGAGGGCTTTTTATGCATTAAAGAATGAATTTTCTGATTTATGTTGACTGCAGTGTTGGCTCATTTAGGAGAGAGTTCGCTTCACGTGCTGAAGGTCGTGGGCTCGCTTCCCAAGTGCGCCAAGCACTATAAAAAGTCGTCATGCATCAATATGCTCTGTAACAAGCATACATCGTCTCGATATGACCTAAACATGAGTTGTATGAACATTAAACCCCAACAAACAAACAAATATTCACGGACGACGTTCTAAAACTCTTATGGAGATTACTGGGCATGTGGACATTTAGGAACGGCAACCACGTGACAATAAGAGACGACCTACCTCTGATCACATTCACAATGAAGTAGGCTATGGAAACGGTAGTTAAAGTAGTTATATTTCCACGAAAAGCTGGGTATAACTTCCTGGCAACAGTCATGGTCCCTGCAGCAGACATCAGCCTCTTGGTCCTCGCCGAGCTCATGGAATTCAGTTGCCGTCTGTCCACGACCACACCATTTTGTACCAGGGAACATTAGAAAACTGTTGAAAAATGATCGCTTTGAGCGTTTTACAGAATGTCCATTCTTTTGAGAACTGTCATGGAAGTCAAAAACATTTTTGTTATTGTTCCTACGTTTATTGTGCAGTTGTCGATTCACCTTTCTCCTAGTTTTGACTGACTGCTTTATACTTCTCATGAAGCGATGACACGCCCGAACTTCCTTATTAAGCTTGACCAGCTGTTTGAACCTTCCCAGTTTGCGTCTACCTTTAAAAGTCATGGTAGCATGGTCAGTAGAATTAGCAGTTATGTGGTTATACACTCGAAAAACGTTTCCTTTAGAGCGTTTATTAAACAGGTCTTTCATTCGTGAAAATTCCTTAAGAAAAGAGTCCACATTCGTAGAATCCTCGGTATAGTCACAGTCTTTCAGTTGACCCTGTTGAATCACACTTTGAACTATACGTGTTCCGTCGGTCAGTCGACGAAGCTGCATTTGGAATGGGGTTCCACCAAACGCAGTCGTCTCCATGACGTATATTCCTTTAAAGAATATGCGAAGCTCCTTTTCGCCACTCTTGGTAAACACTACGTTCATAACATTTGGAACAGAACCGTTCCTATCAACAAAACTTTTTGGCGCGTGTCCACCATTGTCAAAAACAGAGTGGACGCTTTGCACAAGAAATAGAACACAATAAAAACGAATACGTATTTTCCAACCTCCGGGTAACATCGTGTAACATCACGAATCAAAAACCCAATAAATATTCACAGTACACCTGGTCCTTGTTGGATTTCAGTGTTTGATAAGTTGGCTTAGGTCACACTGATATAAACCTTGTATAACAACGTATACAAAGCATAGCGGAACAAAACCTTCTTATATTGGGATTAAACATAAACCAAATGACATTACAGGGCCACGCACTTCCGATAATGGCGGGAAATCCTATTTTAAATCCAGTTTTGACCAAAGTGTATAATTCCTTGATTGAATTGTAAAGTTTTATAACGCCGTGTCACGTCACAATCTCTGGTAGCACCGCGGGAGTTGATGTTCTCACACAACTGTCGTTCAATAAATTGCTGGTATTATTATTTCATTATAATTATTATTCGTTAGATGTGGCAGTAACACAAGTCGTTCTTTACAGTCGGAGTACTGAAGTCACGGTCTGTGCGTACACCTTTATAGCAGTCAATCTCACTGCTTAAATGACATTTTTATATTTGATCAGGCAGATTGGTAATTATGTATAGGACATAAAAAAACCTTTTCATAAACAATACACACATTCAAGTCACAACCTTTACACATCAAACGGGTAGCAATTTATATTTTGTGTTAAACTTAGCCCTACGGGGAATATTTCTCGCGGATTGAAAAGACTGCATTAGCGATTTGAATAATCCATCACCTGTCAAGCGTATATAGTTTTATATTAAGGTAATATATTATTCAGTAATCTTAACTTACAGGCAATATCGGCCCGGTGTAACGAATTAACCTGGTCATTCTAAATATGGTTCTTATTGAAGCTCTCTAATGACCGCACACAGAAAGGCTACAGCGTCCAGTAGCGGGAGATAAATCGTTGTCCGAGTGGTCGTCTCTATACAGGTCACACAATTCAAGATAAAACATGTCGCGGTATAATGGTGGAGTACTTCACGCTGGATGATAGAGTGCCGTTAATAAAGGGAAAATATGTCTGTCGTCATTTAGCAAAATTGTTAAAGAAAGAATTAACGGACATTACAATGTGAAGCAGTCAATCGACACCTGTGGTACAGTCTCATTACAGTTTTATACCTAGGGCGTATTTATTTATTTATTTATTTTTTTTTTTTTTTTTTATTTATTTATTTATTTATATATTTATTTATTTATTTATTCATTGTGTGTTAGTGTTGTAATAAAGATATTTTAACAGCAGACTTGTACCTGTTTTAAATTTACTATATTTAAATTAAAAATCAAGTTTTATTCGTCCCATTTTATGGAAGCTATCAAATATTAAACAATTTCTTGGTGTTGCACTGAATAAAACTTGAATAGAAATAAAAACTCATATTACGATCCCTGGAATTTTTCACGTTTTTCCTCAGACAGCCAATCGCCGTATTAACAACAGCATTCATTGTATCAAACAAAGATGTAACCTTTCTTCTCAACAATGTAACTATGTTGACAATATTTACCTGTATAATACTTACTTGTGACATAATTCTCATATTACAATGAAAGAGCGTTGCAGACACATAACATATTTAATTTCTAAGTGTTATATATCTACATAAAAGATCAACTTTGTGTTATATATCTGTATATATGAATAATACCTTCAAAAAGACGTATATTTGGCCTTGTTGCGCTAGCCTGATGAGGAGTTGAGTAGTTGTGATTTATCAGAACCTTCATGAATCTTTTGAATTAAATTTTGCAACTTCAAATGTGATCCTGAAATGGGACTCTTACATGCATTAATAAGTTGCAGCAATTTTCATAAAATTGTAAGTGAAATCAATGAAGTGGGAAAAAACTAGGTCATGAAAGGTCAAATCGACCTACCTTTATTTTATTTTGCAGGGCAAACACTTCAAGGTTAAACCACATACGAAGTTTCAAGTCTGTAGGACTCGGTTAAACTTTCTAGTAAACGGAGGTGATCAATAAGTCTAACCAATATTCTAAGTGAAATCAATGAAGTGGAAAATCTAGGTGAAGGGAGGTCATAGGTACATACCTTCCAATTTGCAAGTAGAACACTTCAAGGTTAAACTTTAACTTTCTAGTAAACGGAGTCGATCGAAAAGTCGAACCAAAGTGTGATCGCCGGACGGACAGACGGACGGAAAAGGCAAACAGTTAATGCCAAGCTACTTTCGTAGCGGGGGCATAAGAGGGTTCATCTAATCAGAAACTATGACCGACATATTGCCTGATATCAGCAATGCTAAGACACACATACGAAAGGAAATAATGCAAGAAATATGGATCTACATAAAGTTTCATGAAAATACGACCAACGGTTCTAATCAAATAATCAAAAGGTCTCAGGGAATAAGAAAATCTGAGATCTATTCCGGATTGAGTTCAGCAACGAACATCTTAGTACATTTCATGCAAATCTGGCCATCATTTCTTGATAAGAAATCCAAAAGGTCTCAGTCAATAGAAGCCCCGACTACCATATTTTAATCAAGTTCGGAAACCTCAGTTCTTGCATTAAATAACATAATACATGTTTATGCCCAAGAAAAGGTTTTCCTAATATTCTATATAGGGTTTAAAAGATCATAGTGACCTGCAATACTGCAATGTTAAAGTATGATCATCCTGCATATAATAACACGAAACTATGCTCTGGAAAACTTATCCCTTTCACATGAAGAAGGCTACTGTTTACAGCTCTAATTCTTCTTACGGTCTGATATTTGTATGCGTTTTGTCTTATCCTGCTAACCATCAGAGAAGGGGACAGAAGGGAAGAGATATATAGACACGGAGGTAGCGGAACACAGGGGGTAGAGGGAGAGGCTAGGGGAGAGAGAATATAGAACCAATACTATTGGGAAATGAGCTTATTTAAAAGTAAATTATTATCTTTTAAGTAACTTGAACTTCTACAACTAGATTAACAAGAGGCCCATTGGGCCTTTACGCCCACCTGGATACATTAACAATGCAAGAATATATTTAAACTAAAATTCAAGGAACATCTAAATCAAGTTTCCAGAAAATATGATCAGCGGTTCTTGACAAGAAGTCAAAAGTGTCTAAGTCTATCAGAAGCCACAACGGCCATATTGGATGAGTTTGGCAACATCAAACACGGTTCTGAAAGGGGACCATGCAAGAAACTTGTTCATCAAGTGTTCGCGAAAATCTGACCAACAGGTCTTGACAAGAAGTTAAAAATGTTTCAGCCAATCAGAAGCCGCGCCAACCATATTGGATGGAATTAAACATAATCGAACACAAATCTGAAAGGGGGCCATGCAAGGAACATGTACATCACTTTTCGTGAAAATCTGATCAACGGTTCTTGACAAGAAGTTGAAAATGTCTCAGCCAATCAGAGGCAACGACGGCCATATTGGATGGAATTCGGCAACATTGAACACAAATCTGAAAGGGGCCATGCAAGGAACATGTACATCAATTTTCGTGAAAACCTGACCAACGGTTCTTGACAAGAAGTTGAAAATGTCTCAGCCAATCAGAGGTAACAGCGGCCATGTTGGATGGAATTCGGCAACATTGAACACAAATATGAAAGGGGACCATGCAAGGAAAATGTACATCAAGTTTTGTGAAAATCTGACCAACAGTTCTTGACAAGAAGATGAAAAGGTGTCAGCCAATCAAAAGCCACGGCGGCCATATTGGATGGAATTCGGCAAAATCGAACACAAATCTGAAAGGGGACAATGCAAAGAACATTCACTGCAAGTTTGGTCAAATTGCCTCAGTAGTTTTTGAGAAGAAGTTTAAAATGTGAAAGTTAACAAAGAAGACGACGGACAACGACAGACGGATTGGTATAGGAAAAGTCCACTTGGACTTTGACTAAAAAGTGTGGATCATTTTCTAAGGGAGAACAAACAAACCAAGTTTGGCCTGACTCTAACAAATGGAACTAAAGATATTGTGTTGAAACAAGTTGAGTATGTATTCCTATTTTATGCAAAGGTGACTTTAACCTTCTCGATTTGGCTTAAATCCAAATAACTAAATGCGCAGAAGCAGGAAACGTGCTCTTTTGTTTCTGTTTTAAAAATAAGTTTGTGATATTACTTTTTGGTTGATGATTGTATTTTTGTTGTTTTTCTGTGTGTCCCCCGTTTTCCTTTTCTTTTCTATGGGCATTTAGGAGGTAAGGGGTAAAAATAACTTTTTCTAAACTGTTTGAGATAGTAACTTGAAACTTTGGGACATAGTAGATGTATGTATGGGAAGTACACAACACTGTCAGATTTTTATTATTTCCCCTAGGGGCCGGACCACAGAAGGCGTGGGGTCATGGGGGTCAATTTTTTTCTTCTTAATATAGTCTTATAGAATATCAAATCAAACATATTAATCATGAGCTCTTTATTTTACAGCAACTTATTTTTAGCATATGGTGTTGGGGGTGGGGGGGGGGGATAGGGGCACTTTGGGGCATAGTGTCAAGCGGGAAAATACGATGGCGTGCCATCGGCAACATAGTTCTAGTTTGTTTGCTTAAGTGACAACAACTTGTGACATGTGAACCCCAAAACCATAGAATCAATAAGGTTATTTCTTTTCTAACAGGACACCAATATTTCAAGTTTGCCTTTAATCCATTAATGATATTACGTTTAATCAAAATTTGGTATATTAGTTCTTTTCTAGGATTGGAAGAACCATTTTGAATTGAATGTTTGAATGTACCCGTTGCAATAAATAAGAGTATCTACTTGAGCTCATTTTCATGTTTTTCAGTCTTTTAGTTGGATTTATGTCAACCTTAGAACATTGGTTCCAATTCATTTTGTGGTTCATAGATCATAAACACTGTTACTAAAGAAAGAAAGATGTACTTGATCGTGCAAAAGTACCGACTTGATTGTCCCCCTTTTTTCGAAGAAAAAAAGGGAATATTAATTTGGGCATGTCCGTCCATCTGCCACACTTTGGTTTCCCTACTCTTCCTACCCTACTGCCAGTTCATGATTACAAAATTCAAACCAAATTCGATAGACAATGCAATGCCTGCATATTTACACATATTACTGAAGTTACTAAATTTTCATTGGTTTATTAGTTTCCGAGCTCTAAAGTCTGTAAATAAGGTCAGACTCTAACCAAATTTAGTGTGTATGTCAATCTAGCGGGGAACATTAACTCGAAGAATTTGCTTGTTAATAGCAATCTTGATCCTTGGCTTATTAACACCGAAGTCATAGTGTCCTTACTTTCCTAAAAGAATACCAATGTAACAATGTTGACTTTAATCTAACCAAAGTATCTCAGTAAGAACTAAGACATTGCAAGTAGACAAACTCGAGCACATAAGTTTTGTAACGGTGACCTCGACCCTTGACTATGAGGTTCTTTCTTTCCAAAAGTAGAACTATTATACCAAAGTTTGCTTAAATCTAACGAGCGGAAGAGGAGAAAATAAAACATTGTGAATTAATAACACAAATACCTTTTCAAACTACATTCTATGTATTTTAATGAACAAGAGAAACGTATTAAACACGTAATTATGAAGATGATTCCAGTAAATGGATGTTAAATGAACACAGTTCTGTGAAAAGTTCTCTTCACCCACTGAATCATGGGTAACGATTCTATCATCTGTGCATAAAGATTCCGACTTCAGGGCAGAATTTATAAGGCTTGGATCTGTTTGGTCCCCTGAAACAACAGAAAGATATTTGGATGTAACTGCAGTCTACAGCTTTAGTACAGATCAAGTGTAAAACACCAGAAAAGAAGAAAATAACAATATAACCAGTACAGCAGCAGAGGAAACATAGTAACATTTAACACTGCAAAGTGCCCAGACTATATATCTGTAGTTCACAAGAAGTACTTATTTGAATTCATTAAACCATACTGTTTATTAAATTACCTGGTATGACTATTGGTTATGGCCAAGACGACCCTGGCACCAATAGACCACAAGAAGATGTTAAATCCTATTTACATGGTACATGGTCATTTCTCAAATATTGACCCTAAAAGTGAAATACGACTTTGACCACAAGGTCACACATTGAACAGACTTGATTTTGCATGTCTTGATGAAATAAACTCCTATGGCTTCGTACTAGCAGAAAAGCACTACCAATAGTACCATACTTAAAAACATGTATCTCCTACCCAAAAGGGTGCTTCCTACCAAGTTCCTACAACATTCTGTTTCTTCGCTATTAAATTAGCAGAGTGTTTGATGTTTTAGAGGTACAGCTAGGTGCAAGCTATACTTGACTTCTTAGAGCACATGGAGTTTACTACATTTACAAAGGTAGTGCACAAGAAGTTCACAGCCATAAGTACAAGTAACATGTATTTTACATACTTGGCAGTCCTAGTGAACACTTTCTCCTTTGGAATCTCTACTGGTCCTTCATTGCTTGTATTTTGTATGTCTGTCTCCAAATAAATATCCAAACACATGAGTAATCGCTGTATCTGATTGGAGAGGATCTCATCACACAGCTTGCCTTGTGTCAATTCTTCGTAGTGGACATTAACCTCTTCCTCCATGGCCTACAAAAAACATTTGACATGAAATCTTAACATTTCTTTTTCTTAAATCCTGAAATATTCTTATTATGAAATTGTTACGATCCAGAAACATTCTTATAGATGTTATTATTACAACATTTTAATTATCTTAAGATCTTATTTTTTTTACATTGTAACGATATCAAGGTATATCTGAACATACATTGATACATTGCAAACTGTTGTATCCATTTCATTTAGAGAAATTCTTGAAATCTATTTGTTTATGCATATTTCAGAAACAAGCACTGATTGAGCATTCAATGTATGTAGGACTAAGACATACCAATAATAAGCATACAATAAATTTACATGTCCTTTATAAAAACTGTACTCACTTGAAGGTGAATGTCATTTAAGGCTGTTCTCTCTGTCTGCCACTGTACACTCAAGACAAAGAGGGGAGGCACTTGAGGGTAGTTAGCTGTTAATACAACCTGCGCTGTCAACTTGGCTGTAAATCAAAATGTACAAATACTGACTTTTGTGAACATGTAAAACAAATCCACCTATTAATGACTAAAATAATACAGAACTAACATGCTTTATCATAGGGATAAGCAAGTTAACTGTTAAATTCTGTAAAATTGGTAAATTGTTTGTATTTACAGCAATTCTGTTAAATTGATAATTTTGTTACAACTAAGGGGAGTAACTCTTATTTAAATATAAGACAACATCCCACATTGGATATAGACCCAGTGTTGGTGCAGGTAAATCTTGCATAAAAAACAGAGGGAATCAATTTGGTTTACACCTCATATAAATATGGCGTGCATAAAAATCAAGATACCTAAAATGGATATTGGAGCTCAACTTGGTTTGACTATTCATACTCAAAACCTTACAGGCAAATGTAGCAGAAGATACAAGCATAACCATATATAGCCATAACCACTGAATCTTAGTTTTGAAGATAAAAATGACTTGATCCAAATAAATATCAGTTAATAAATTTTGGTTTGTCTCACCTGAGCTTCTTTCACACAATGCTGTGAAGAAGAGATTATTTTCATTTATCAGCGCCTCAGACACATACTTCTGTGTGTATGGAAGGGTACTAAAATCTTCATATGTTATTCTCTTCCATGACACAAGTCTTGAAATGACTTTAGCTGGAAACAGTTTCTGATACTCCTTATTGATCAGAACACTGCCTCTATCTGTAAAGAAATCAGAAAAATGTCAAATGCCATTTTAGTAAAATTTTGTTGGCACAATTTCATATTTCCAATCTGCTTGTTAGAAGGTGGATATTTTCTTGAGCTGCTTCTGGCCCCTCAGGCCAACATATCTCTTGAGCATCCATTGTAAATTCATTTTCTCTTGAGCATCCATTGGTGATGGTTGTGACATAGGTAGACCTTTAATCTAGGATGAGCTTCTCTCACACAGATGGCTTTTCTATATTTTTAAGCTTTTTTAAGCCACACATCTCGGTTTACGTCACATGATTTCAAATATTTTCATTGTCGCTTTCATTGCACTTTAGATACCTGAATATGATAAATAGAGTTCAATAATCTCCTTGTTTCTTGTTTTACTTCGGATCAAAAGTTTAAGTTTCTTACCTAAGGATGATAGCTGCTTCAATAACATTGACCTTGACCTCACTCGTCTGCGTAGTAATTTGATTGTCTGCTGCATGTGGGCGGAGCTGATAGTGCTCTGAGCCTTCAGTGGACTATCCTGATCAAGGAACTGAAGACCTCCGAGCCACTGAGCCCACAGAAATGGATGTCCTATCTCACATATATAGGAACTGAAGTCACGTAAACTGATAAAAAAATTGTCAAATTAAAGAATAGTTTTTAGTTGCACACACAAACGTAGTAAGAGGGTCAAAGTACTGAAAAATAATGAAATTACATATGCATTGGGCTTTCCTATAAATTATAGTGAGAGATATATGGTAAAAATGCTTAAGTTAGTCACAATATAAGAATATTCAATATGTTAAAGATGTGTCAGTAAATCCAGGAAAGCCTTATGTTACTTTGAACAATTTTTATTAGTTATAAAGACTTGAAAAAATGACCTAAACAAATAATGCGTTTTACACCGGAGGAAAAACTGTTAAACTTGCTTTATGCCTATCAATGTTAATACTGTATGATCAATGCATAAATGTGATGATACCATTATATTTTATATATTCTGAATATGATCTTAATGCAGTTTCAATAAATATGTTATGCCATTAGCTCCCATAAATTTCACCATCACAAATTTAAACTGTTTTACATTATTAATTGTGAGGTTTTTGTTTTAAAACCTGACATATTGAATGTTTGAAGATCTTATTTTTAAAAACCTGCACTGATTTATAAGATTACCCTAGCTTCTGTAGTTCATAATGATTGGCTGGATTAGGAGTAACGTTTCCACAGTCTCCTGGATATATCTCATTCAGAAGGGAATCTGGTAACAGCAAATCGCTGGAAATCAGAATAAACATAATAATTATAAAATAGAATGCACAAATTCAGGTAGACGTTCCTCATGGTGTTAAAGCTACCTCTAATAATAGGTTTATTTTTTGTTCAAATAAATCATGAAAATACTAAAAGCAAAACTCAAACATTGACTCTGGGAGTGCACAGATTCCTTAGCTTAAACCACTCTGAACTCTGCTTTTCAGCTTATCACAGACCTCCACAGGAATACCTTGAAACATTCCTACTTTGACTATGTGTCTTAAATATGAATTGACCATTTAATATAATTATGTGGGTGGGGTTCTGCAAGGTTTTTTCACCCTTCATATGGTTCAGGTGCAACTTCAGAGTATTGTGACTATGTATTGGTCAGTTTCACAGAATTTGGATCAAAGCTGTAGGAGTCGTCCAGACAAGATTCTGCTAAAATTTGAGTCAAGGGTCATAACTCCCATAAAAGTAACCAGGGGCCATCATTTTAAAGAAAGGGAGGTAACACAAATTTATATAGATCATGAACATCTACAAGGTGGAGAAATATATCAGTGCAGTAGTTAAGGAGTAGAAGATTACAGTTTGTTTTTTCAATGAAGGGCAAAAACTATTAAATAGAGAGGGTAACTAAAATTTATATACATTTCACACATCTGCAGAGTGTGACAATCAATTGTAGCAAGTGTCTGTTAAATCAGTTCAGAACTTCAGGAGGAGTAGATGTTCAAAGGTTTTTTTGTATACAGGGTCATAACTTTGTAAAAAGGGGAGGTAACTCAAATTTATATAGATCATGCACTTTTACAGGGTGTGGCGATAAATTGTAGCAAGTGTAGCTTTAATCAGTTCAGTAGTTTAGGAGGAGTAAATTCTGTTGAAATGGAGAAAACTCAAATTTTTAAAGATAACACACTTTGTCAGGATGCAGCAATAAAGTGTACCAAGTGCCGTTGAATTCAGTTCAGTAGTTAAGGAGAGGTAGTTAAACAAAGTTTTGTCTACAGACAGATGAACGGACGGACAGACAACCTTATTCCATTATACACCCCGAACCTTTGGGGGGTATAATAATAACAGAGTATTTAAAATATTTACATACAGAAAATTGCATGGTTAATAACTGAAAATATAGATTACCATGCAATGAAATTATAAAGTAACACAATTTCAAGGTCAGAATATCTTTAGCTTTACAAAAATACTTACCCTCCACTTATAGAGGTAACCACACCATCCATACTACTCTGGAGTTTGATGTTAACTGTGATAATATGTAAGTAGGTCAGATAATTAAACCTGAGTTGAAGCATGCTGTCATCCTTACAGTGAATCTCCATAATAACAGACAGCGGATGTTTTCGTAGGATCCTGTTCTTACGATCAGATGCTCTACTGTCCAAAGTCTTCCTCCTTCTCTTCTATAAACATCAAAATAACAAAGAAGACAAATGAGAATAAATAAGGAACAGAGGGATTTCTAGGGGAGCTACGTTTGGCATTTTTAAGCTTGAACATTTGTTCACTCAAAAACAAACAAGGTTTATCTTAAACAATATTAAGAATCTATATTACTTTGGATATTCCTGATATATGTAAGAAATGACAAAGGTTTAACGACTGACTTATGATGCTGATAAAATCAGTTATGGATGAAACAGCTTTTGGCATAGAGGTCATGATTAATTACTGCAAACAACTTGTTCTACCATACTTATAGATGCAACATTATAAACGTAAATCTTTATAACCATTTAATAAAATAATAAAAGTCTGCACAGCTTTTAAGAGTTCTTTCCAAACTATGAAACATATATTATTAGTATTGTTATTGTATAATACAGCCATATCACCTGACACTTGTAACACAGAACAATAAGTTGTTCTGGTACACTGAACATTACTTTCTGAATTTATAAATGTCAACTCCATTTGCATTTTTCTAAATTTTCCCATGATTCATTTAAAACAAATATATACAAACAAACAATTTGACTATTTCATGAAACTCTTACGAAGACCACTACTAAGGAATAAATGGAACAAAATGTGTCCACTGAGCTGTGTATGGAAGGAAATAAGTTTCTATGGTATTTTGAGGTAAATAACGACACATTTGTCAATATAACTTACTGAAGACTGCTTATCTTGTTCTTCTTGGTCACTGTCACTTTCTTCCTCTGAAACAAATACGAAAATTGAACACTTTATAACTCATCATTAATATACTAGAAGACTGTAGAATGATAAATGATGGCCGTCTCAAAATATACATGAAGTGAATTTAGGATATATAGATGATGAATGTATTATCATAACATTTTAGATGCTACCACATCACTTCAGATAGAACATATATGTAACACTGGCAGATCAGCACAGGCCCCTGGGAGTGCACATGTTGAAAAAGATAACAGGAAGTAGTTATTACATATTTGTTTCCTTCAATTATAAGTTTTATATGACCTACAAAATGCTTTACTGACAAATTTCAATTCAACAAATGAAGTGCAAAAACTAATTAAGTTAACATTCTTGAAAAGTTAAAAATGTGAAAAGTTAACAACGGACAACCAAAAAAGGCTGCAGAAAGACTTACCACATAGAAAAAAGAAAACTGTATGAAGAACACACAGATATTACCTATTTGAGAAAAGTCTATCTCTGACCTACGGTAAAGATTGATAAAAAGTCTTCAAGTGCCACCTTTCTACAGTTATGTGTATAATAAACAAAACATAGTTAGTCTTGTCTTCCTGCCTCAAATAAATGCTGCATATAAAACATTTTTACCTACCTATGTCTGACATGGTTCGACCAACAGACTTAGCTGCTTCTAGATCACCCTCTATCTTCACAATCAAATGTTTGTCTGTAATGAGTAGAGCTTAACAGTTGGTGTATGTACATAAATCATGAAGCTTATTGGTTCTAAAGACCATGCTTTGGTTCTAAAGACCATGCTTAAAATAACATATGAAATTTTAATGAGTCAATCATTCTAGTAATTTATCACGTTATGCAATTATTGATTTACATGTCTTTGTGATAACATTATTGATTGATTATTTAGATTTACAAATAAACATATAATCATATTGTTGGTTTGTCAATGTCTTTCAGTCTGATGATTCCATGCATCCTGCTTTCTATTTGGTTGGATATTTGCTGTGAAAATGAAACACATTTTTAACAATCCATGCTGTGTATTACATTGGTACTTCTCTGCACACAATGGATTATAATATTTCATTTTTTTTAGAGTTAGCTTTATAAGGCATTATTCCCAAGAAAAAAGATGAATTGACAACTCCACTGTACTATTTACCACAAGCTTGTTTGTAGGCACTTGACTGCATGTATAACACATACAGAGGATGAGGCAGGTGACAGGACGTTTGGTGCTGTTCTCGTATCTCATCAAATGGCATTCCTAGGTATTCCTGCACAGGCTTTGTTGACTACAAATGTAAACATAAACTATATTCAAATGTTTGACACTTCTTTGGAACAAACACTGGAATATCTTTGCTGGATTGAAAATTCCATTTATTTGAAATTTCATTTATTTTTAACATGAAACAAATTTGTAATATTAATAATTTGTAGTTTAAAGAAATTTTAAGTAGCCATAGGTAGTATATTACATAGTTGTTTATGGTCATTTTATTTACAGAGTTTGTGTCAAACCATGAAAATAGCAAATTGAACCACATGGATTCAAATAGTCTGAAACCACTCTTTTTTTTAACAAGTCTAAATGTAAATCTTAATCAATATAGGAGATTTAACTCTTGTTTTATCTTTATAAATTTAAAAGTTTTGACTATTCTATAAAAAGGAGACTAAATAGACTGGTTTTTACCTAAAGTACAGTGAGAAATTTGTAGTGAATATATGAGACTGAGAGAGCATAGACCCGTTTCTACCTAAAGTATAAGTGACAGATTGTGTTTTACAAGTGTGAGTATATAGACTTGTTTCTACCTGAAGTAAAGTGACAGATTTGTATTTTACAAGTGTGAGTAAATAGACTGGTTTATACCTGAAGTATAACGACAGATTTGTGTTTTACAAGTGTGAGTAAATAGACTGGTTTATACCTGAAGTATAGCGACAGATTTGTGTTTTACAAGTGTGAGTATATAGACTGGTTTTACCTGAAGTATAGCGACAGATTTGTGTTTTACAAGTGTGAGTAAATAGACTGGTGTGAGTAAATACTGGTTTCTACCTTAAGTATAGAGACAGATTTGTGTTTTACAAGTGTGAGTATATAGACTGGTTTCTACCTGAAGTATAGTGACAAGTTTGTGTTTTACTGGAGTGAGTAAATAGACTGGTTTCTACCTGAAGTATATTGACAAGTTTCGGCTGTAGTGTATCTAAGTAATCTTTCTTTGTCTTTATCTCATGCTCCAGTTTTTCCTTGTTCTCCTTGGATTCCTTCAGCTGGATGTCTAATCTGTAACATTATTGTGAGATGTGAGTCACTGAAATTTTAGTATAAAGGTAACAATTTAAAAACGATTTGTTTGTCTAAAGTATATTAATCACAATTCACAATTTTTCAGGATTAACTAGACCTATTGTCAAACAGGGAAATGGTATCCATTTATATGAACAATGAACAGAGTGCAACTATTAATACAAAGGTCAATGAAGCAAAAAGCAAAAACAATAGGTCATGGTGTAGATCTCAATTACCCATAACCACACAGGAGTTTTATGTCTGTGAATCTTCTTCTTATTAAGATATAGTGCTACACACAGAGATCTAGATGGATCTTGATGCTTATCTCAAACTGATTTTAATGATGCTTAGACTAAACCTGAATAATTATAGAAGATATTTTGGATTGCTATCATTTAAAAATCATTACAGTTTTGTATATAATCATTTCAGAAATTTATATTCAATTTGAAAATATTAATAAAGAAAACTTCAAGTGATATACTTGTTCATTTTTACTTTTATTACAGAGTGCAACGTCTTTGGCCATGCAGTCTCACCATATTCAATGGTAATGCATGAATGAATTCAAATGAAGTGAATGAAGTTTGTACCTTTTCCTCTGTTCCAGTTCCCATTCTAACCTGGCTAATGTTAGCTGATGGCTGTCTGCTTTTGTTATGTCCTAAAATATAGGGGGGGAAATATATCTGATTGACTGTCCACCAAAATATCCTTAAGACACATTGAAATCTCATGCATGTATAGTACTTAAACTGTCAATATGGATAAAACAGCCAAGTGCTTGTATAAACACTAACAAACAGAAACACGACTTAGTATATATAACAGGGATGTATTGCTAGTACAGTCACACGAATGACAAGATATAAAGATGACATGATACAAAGATGAAAAAAAACAAAAATGAAATTAAACATTGATGAAAAGATACAACAATGACATGTTACAAAGATGAAAATATACAATGATGACTAATATACAACAGATCTAGAGACAAAATACAAAGATGACATGAAGCGAGAAGGACAAAATACAAGGATAAAAATATACAAGGATGGCAAGAAACAACGATGACAAGATACAAGGATGACCAGATGATGCCAGTCTGACACAGGTTTGATATGAATACAGACCCTACAAGGATACATGACTAACATAATTGCAAGATTCACAAGTAACCATACTGAAAACAAGTTTTGCTACACAAACATTTACTTTATAACAAAATTCAATAAATTTTTGCTTACATCAGAGTTTCACATTAACATTTTAGAACTTACATCACTTACTGATCGTAAGATGTCTGTCGGAGCTTCTTCAAAGAACTTTTCCACTGGAACCAGCTCAATTTCTTCATCTTTAGATCTGATAATTAAATCAAATAAAGAATCCCATTTGGACTTAACATCAACAGCCCTTTGATTTAATTATTGGATTTATTAGTTTATTTGAAGATTTTTTTAAAATTATGTCAAATTTTCCCCATTTTTGGTCCAATAGTGGTGCCATATACATGCAGACTGAGCCTAATCCTTTAAACAAATTTAAATCCCCTTCACCAAGGGATGTTTTCTACTAAGTTTTGTTGAATTGGAAGAGAAGTTGACAATGTGGGTAGTTAACATTATGCAGTTTACTGATACAGTTGAACTTTGACCCCAAAAAGCCCATAGGTGAAGTATTGACCATGATTAACATTTTATTATTTTAAAATTCCTTAATTTTTTCTGGAAAATAAACTGGGAGGCCTGCAATGATATTTGATATTTTTATTGTGTTATTGATCTTATAAGGCTTAGGAAAGCCCTAGAAATGGAGTAATCAGATATAGCTGTAATGCTACTTACTTGAATTCTAGACATTTAGTTATTTCCTTCTCCAAATGCAAGGTCTCATACAACAGATTCTGTAGAGTCAGGTGAAACTGGTCAATTCTTTGTTTTGCCTTCAAAATAAATACATAGTAAGAAAGCTGGAAATGTGAATTCAAAATATGTTTCCTCTCCTTTTTTTACATGAATAAATTTTACATTAAACTTAAAGTATTAAAATGCTTACTTTTACCAAATAATCATTAATAATAAGGCTTTACACAGTTTATTACTTGATTCTAAGGCAACTTGTTAATTATTAGGTGAGGGAGAGTGAGGGAGCTGGGCCTTTATATGTATATTTTTAAAATGAGATGTTAAATGTGTGAAGGATATTTTTGCATGTATTGAAAATTATCATCTATTTTCTTTTAAAAACTTTGCCATTAGTTGTAAATTTCTAGCTTGTTTAACAATTTAAAATAATACCTGTACAGAATAAATGCTGATTTAAGATATTTATAAACTTGTTCTTGATATATTCCTATTAATATCTATATATATTATTCTTTTTTGGTCTAAAAGAAAAGGATGTACTTCTCAATGTGTATTGGTTTAATATGTGACCTACATGTAATTACTACATGTTTCTTTTTTCTTAATTTGTTTGTTTTGTTTTATTGGGGTTTAATTAAATCCCTTTCAAATCTTAGATCATTAGGTTATTTCATGGGGTATTTGTTTGTGACGGTGTGCATTAAAAGCAAGTTTAAAGAGCTGTTTTACTGAAATGTCAAGTTAGAAACACATTGACATGATATACTTCATGACCACACGGTCACATTATCTGATAATCATCATGACACATACACATCTACTGCACTTTCATTTAAGGTTTAAAGTTCAATCTGGTAGCAGCACAATAACTATTCAGTTTTGCAGATATCAATAGCATTACTGAAACACACTGAGCCTTCAAAATCATAAAAATACACTAATGTTTTAGTGTTAGTGTAAATTGCATTCCTCAATACATGGAAATTAATTTCTAGTAAATTTCTTACCTCACTGGTGACATCTCGCACTTTCTTACAGCGGAACTGTGCCAATCGATTGAGTTTCTTCAGTGTTATAAACTGCACCGTAGCTTGAGTTCTCTTTTCATCGATTTCATCTGTCTGTTGTTAAACATATTAAAATTATATGCAAGACAGTCATTGTGTAATGAAGTCTTTAATTTGAAATTGAACCCTTTGTATTTTCTTTAGGCGTTTAAACATTTTAATGGGGGCTCTTATGTTTTTTGGTTCTGTTCTCAGTTACAATGAAACATTGCACATAGGCACCTGCAGACATCAATAGGGTGATTGGGGTCATGTTCCCGGAAAAAATTAAGAATGTACTACACATTTATAAAATGTTTATGTCAATTATGACTTAGAGAAAATGTTACTATACATATAGTGTGTATATGTGCGGGTGCCCTTGTTGTATTTTATATAGTTGAGAGACATATAGGTTCCGCAACGAGTTAGGATGGGATATCGGGTTTTATCTCACTAGAGTTAGTTAATTTTCAGATT
>JAUMGZ010199791.1:0-12614 GCA_032359645.1 Pododesmus macrochisma | reverse complement strand
TAGAGTGTAATTTAACTGCTGGTATATTTGCCAATGGTATTGATGGATTCAAGAGTGGTGAGTTTGATTCTGAAAAAACTTTCTCTTTAGTTTTGATATATGCATAATTTTATATTGTTGATACAACACAATGATTTGTTTTTATGGAGAATGTTTTTTTTGTTAAGATCACAGTTTATGAGTAATATTTAGGAGATAAATTTTTACGATAAATGTTTCAGTTTATGAAACTTTAAATGGAAAACATCTGCGTTAGTGCCAGTAAGTTCAAGTCTGATAAACAACAGCCGCTTGAGAGCAACCAAATTCTAATGAATGCTTGTTATTACTTAACTGACACATCTTAGGGAGACCAAAAGCACTTACATACATGATTTATCTAAAGTTTCATTTATTTAACTACGGCTGAGATGTAAAATATTACACCTATGAGATAAATCCCTCATCGATACACTCAGGACGAACAAAAGTATAATTTCTGTGGGAAGAGAAAACCAGGACAAAACTCGCATCTTAAGGTTGTCATTTACGTGTCATCACTCTTGTGACAAAAAGAATCAAACCTGGGCAGCATTTGTGTAAATAGAGCTTCTTAACCTTTGCCCCACCTGACTTCAATGGATGTAATGAAACCATCTGATTATCAATTATGCAAACTTAACGTATTTTCCAGATTGCACTAAGAACCTGGTCACCAGCATACTGGGGACAGGCACGGCCTGTTACATATCAAACAAATGCACAGATGTCCAGTGTTGTAGAACAGACTCTAATATAAATCGGAATATTTACTCGGTCTTGCGTCTAGATCCGTGTTCAAGCAAGCTTCATGTTGGTATTGAGGACATGTACTTCAACATTTCTTTGTACGACTTTAAATGGGGTAAGTAATTAGCTTCTGTCGTTTCTTTCGCCACATCTAAAATTGGTGCACTTCATCCATTTTCTTTAAGTCGAACTTAGACTCAAAGAAAAAAAAAGATAGCAGTTAACTTTCATAATAATAGGGGTGAATGAGTGTAAGTTCACAGGATTACCATTAGCACAGTTCTATTTTACTCAATATCATAAACTTCTGCAGAAAATTACCAGTCAATTCTTAATACAATATGGTTGATGTACGTAATAATAACACAAAATGTACATACCATTTGTGTACATGTATATATGAAAATGTGTGTATTTCCACTTCAGAAACCACTCAACAGATTGATATTGGTGGAATCTATAGAGTCAGCTACATGATACAGGATCTGACCTTTGAAGACATGTTCATTGTCACTTTGGATCTAAGTGTATGCTGGGACAGTGGCAAGTCTTGTGGTTCCGTAATTAACATCTTTAAAAATATGCAACTTCCAAAAGTTGAGTGTGTCTGGGAGCGAGGCTTTGTCAATCCAGGTAAGCTGATATTGAATAAGTGGTAGTTAATAAAGCTTTCAAGGTTCCTTACCTGGAGTGTGTTAGCATTTACTTCAGTAAGCTGACTTTTTTTAAATATAAAATTTGGTATATTTGACCTACTAGTTGATGCAAGATTGAATCTAGTTTACAGTACACAAATTTGTCAATGTGTCTTCTTTATATTCTTCAATTTCCCTCTATTTTTTTTTTTAAAGTGATCCTTTATAACGGTAACCTAAATTTTCCAATCATTTTAATAAGAATGCTTCTGTCTCGAAATAAGTAGAAAAGTCATATCAGTCTAGATTTTCTATTTGGCAACTTGAATTTAAATCTTTTCATAAATAAAGTCTAAGTAGACAATGGCTCATGTCAGAGTGGACAATGGCTTATGTCTAAGTAGACAATGGCTATAAAGTCAGTTTCCCGTTTTATTCATAGTTTTGTTTTGTAACATGTCAAAATTTGCATTTAAGTTGATCTGCAAATGGAGGAGAAAATCTGTATATGGTATATTTTTCTGCAATTCATATTATTTTCCTGTAATTTTGAAGAAAAAAACTCTTCCATTTTCCTATTTTGTTTAAAATCCCTTTATTTCCTGGTATCTTCAAACAGTTGAATGCACACAAAAATAGACTTGTAAAGTTCACTCCTATGATCTTTCTTGTTTCTGTCTTGTCCAGATTTCTCCTTGCCTTTGTGGTTCACAGAGAAGGGTTACACGCCACAGGCGACCTTGACAGGTCATGCTCTCAAGGATCTGATGGAAGAACTGAGAATTGTCCAACATCTCAATCCACAACCATGTGATCAGGATGGTGCCCGCTACATTCCTAAAGATGTGAATCGTTGGAACAATGAAAGTAAGATTATGGTTTATCAGTAATATCTAAATGTTTGACATACAAGTTGAATTTGCCATATTTCTCTAGGTGAATGTAAAATGGTTCTAAGAAGCCGGATGTGGATAAATTTCAGCCTTGTGTTGAAAAAGAAGTCAAAATCAACATTGCAATGATTGGTGTAAATTGTTAAGCTGCACTTTGAAACTTTTTGAGACTATTTCTCAATGGAAAGGGGGCAACTTTTCAGTGTAGCAATTGGTTATTATATTCCATTAAAAAACTCTTAACACTTAATTGTGTATTCAAATGTGTGGCTTGGCTATTGCAGGTTGTTCTCGGGCACCAGCCACAGGAATGGCGAATCTACGATCAGAGATATCTTGCCGTTTAAGTGAGACATGTACAGGAGTCGATTGCTGTGTATATGTCACACCACTCGGCTTAAATATGAACACGTTTATCCTGATAGACCCATGTACCTACGACCTTGCTGTTGGTATAGAGAAGATGCGGTTTAATACGACTCTGTTAAACTATGTATGGGGTACAACATTGAAGCTGTATCTAAATGGAGTTGTTAGAGTAGAGTAAGTATGAATCATGTATTATCTCCCCTGCTGTGGTCATGAATTATCTCCCCTGTTGTGATATTGACTTATAAGTGTTCAGATCATGAATGTTAATGAAAAAACTTCAAATTGACTCAACTTTCCAGATTCCATAGTTATGACTTCTAATTTTGGTTCAGGGTACATAGTAGGAAGTAACAAATCAATTAGAACTTGGATATTATGTTTCAAGGAATTGATAATGATAAGATAATGACTTTATTATTTGAAAAGTGAAGTATTTTCCCACCAGAAACCTATGATTTATTGACAACACTACATCTTTCAAGCATGAATCATGAGTTATCTGCCCTAGCTGCTTTAAATATTAATAAACTCTCATGAATGAATCATGAATTGTCTGGCTGAAGTGATTGTGGTTTGCTACTTGAGAATAAAACATGAATTACCTCCCCTTTTGTGATTAGACAATAACTCATTTATAAACAATGCATTATTTCCTTTGCTTTATTGTAATAATAAATAGATTAATCCTATTTCATTGTGTGCTTTTTACCTCATATTTAAGATGAAGATAGAAGAACGTATGTTTAGAAATAGAATTTATAATTGAAATTAAAAAGAGTTTGAGGGGTAATGGGTGATTTGCTTGAAGAAATCTAGTATACTCTAAATACATGTATACATTCAGTGCTTCTTCTCATGGATGGGTTTTTCATTATAGATTTTCTTTGGATAACTTATTTTACCAGAATAAGTTTCTGATCAACATGAATATAAGTATATGTTTCGACTCCAAAGCCCCGTGTCAGATAAATGAAGCACCTATCTTGACAAATGCTTTACTTGACAAGGAGAAATGTGATTGGAAGACTGACCTATCACATGCAGGTTGGTGGCAACTTTTAATTCTTATCTAAGGATTAATTTTCAAATTTAAAAGACTCGAGTAAGTAAGTAAAATCTTATGAATATGATTTTAACTATTAAGGAGGGTTACTGGTTCATTCACTTTCTCATTGAATATTTTTACGATTTCTTTCAGCTAAGCGTGATGTTATTGTGAAATTCTCCAGTTGTAAAAACGTAGCACTAATTATTGTCCAGGGTCATGTTACAAAATGCTAATCAGTTTATAACGAGTAAAAGCAGTGATTATAAAAATAACTAATGAAATTTTATGTAATGAAACACATTTCATTGTTAGCTTAATCTTGAACTGATGGCCATTGTAATGCATAAATTACGTTACAAATGATCTTGTGTATAACAGGTGCAGGGTTCCGTATATCTGAATTCCGTACATCTATTGGTCTCAACCCCACCCAAAAAATACCGAGTTACGCTGTCTCCCAGATTATGGACATCCTTGCTCTCTCCAAGTACCTCAATAAAGATGTCTGCAAGAGGAAGGAAGGGAAATATGCGGGATCTATCAACAACTGGAAGAGACGTGAGTTATTGCTCTTTACCCATTGCAGTAACAATGTAATAATCTGTGACCTTTTGTTGTAAAATAATAATTTTTGTCTATCAAGAAAGTGTGAAATATACCTAGGAAAAAGGTTTACTTTGTATTTCTGAGTCGTTTGGTGTAAATTCTTTTTTTAAGATATTTACTTTACTGTAATAAAATTTGAAACATATGCTTAAACTTGTTATACTGTCAATCTATTTTTATTTTAATTCATTTGCCTTATATTTTTGTAGATAGCTCATGGTTGTAATATTGTTTTTGAAAGTCTGAAAAAAGCAGGAAATAATTTTACGATATGGGGGCAGATAAACACTTCACTTCTGAAAAAACAGAATTTTATTTCTCACCATTTTTTTTTATCTGAAAAACTTTAAAATACTAGCCACAGATTAAAGTTGGTTTTAACTTTTTTTCTTTATTGTCTTGTGGTTTGCTTTTAAAAGACTTTGGCAATGAGTTACTACCTTACAATTTAAAACAAAAATCATCAAAATTACATACAGTCAAACCTGCCTTAAAGGCCATCTCTTTTTAACAGCCACCTGTCTTTAAAGGTCAGAATTTTTATATCTCTTTTCTTCATATTTGATCTAAGTTGAACCTGTAATTAAAGGCCACTTTTCTTGGTTCCCTTGAGTGGTCTTTAAAGACAGGTATGACTGTATACAGATATCTTTCTCAATGGTCATATCACTATTTTGAATTTTGTTGACAGAATGCCAGTTAAGGGTTCAGCTGCCAATATTGAAAGACGAGTCCACATGTGTCTTAAATGCGGATTGCTCCTCAATAGAGTGTTGTGTAGATGTTCCAGAATTGTCCCGATCTTTTAACTTCTACATCATGATAGATGGGTGTGACTACAAGCTACATGTGGGTGCGGAAGGCCTCTCTGACAATATAACACTCTTCAACTACGACTACGGTATGTTCTTATAACATTATAAGAATTTGAACTTCATATGGCAGAATGTTTGAATTTGTATTTGTTTTGATTTCAACAAATAATAGAAGTTTTCTTATGCAACACATGTACAGAAATTTTCTATCTTTTTGTCAGAAGTAATCAGAGTTTATTTGTCTTTACAGGAAGTTTGCGACATTTCTACTTTGGTAAAGCTATGAAATTGGAGTAAGTATTATCCAGAATACGATTTATTTAGATAATATTGGCAAGTAGGTTATAAAAGTTGAA
Organism: Pododesmus macrochisma; assembly: GCA_032359645.1. Taxonomy (NCBI): domain Eukaryota; kingdom Metazoa; phylum Mollusca; class Bivalvia; order Pectinida; family Anomiidae; genus Pododesmus; species Pododesmus macrochisma. The sequence goes on along the minus strand of JAUMGZ010199791.1, from coordinate 7,121 downwards.
GCACCATTCAAGACATTGCTGTTGTTGCATTATATCAAGGGAAATAAATGAAGATATGTATAAATGATAAAAGTGACATATTTTTGTGAATTTAGTAAATTATAATCTATACTTTACAGTATTCACTTTTATAACTCTGTAATTATGCATTAAACAGGTTTGGTACTCATTTTCTCCAATTTATAAATGGTAGTAGCTCAATCTGAAATTTTTAAATGCATTTTTGCTCTAAAGTGGCATCTAACGTTCGGTTGTTTAAACTTTTATCAAGAATATAGGCCATAATATATAATTTGATTGGATAAGCAGATTCAGATTGAATTGATTGATTTATGTACTAACTTAATTGATCACTTGAGTTCGATTTTGAAGTAGCAGAAACTGATTTAATTTATTGTTTTGAACAGTTATTTAATCGACAACTTTGAGGGTGAAGGACAATATATCCTCAGTGTCAATGTCAGCGTGTGTCTAGATGGACAGACACCTTGTCAATACACAGAGACTATCCTGGAGTCAACAAGGCTACCCAAAGCTGCAAGCTGTACTTGGAATGATGGCTTCCAAATTAAAGGTTAGCTATAAGTTAGCTATAAGTTAAATTAAGTTTAGGTCACGTTAAACTATTCTCTTGTTTGTCTGACTTTCCTGCATATAAATTCCTCTAAAAAAGGAGGCTTTTATTAAGTCAAAAATGGTCGCTTCCCTCTGCTTTGTTATACGCCCATCAAAAGACAGGATTGATTATGCCATCATGTGGTGGATGGTCCAGCGGTTAGTGTGGTCTTTAACAGATTATGTAAATGTTTTTCATTCAAATTTTAATATTATACATTTGATGTTTTCTTTTCGTAATTAATGTTTTTTCCTTTTAATTTCATCCAGATTTCTCCTTCAATAACTATTTGACAAGCAAGGGTCTGCCTCCTGGCACAGTTTTAACAGGACATGTCCAAGCCCAGTTTATGAAGGACCTTCAGGTCTCCCCTTATCTGTATGAAACAATGTGTGACACGGAGGGTTCCACATACACACCCATCGATGCAGGAAGGTGGAAGAAAGGTAAATGAATGGATATTGTTAAGATAAATTGTAAACATATTTTAAGCAATATGCCAATGAGACATTTTATAAATTTTATCTTATAATATGACTAAGAAGTGTTTTGCTTTCTGAAAAAGGAATTAAACTTGACTTGTGTTTGAACATTGAATTGTGTAATGTCTTTAGACAGAAAACTTGACCAATGAGTCATTTAGTTTTATATGAGAGGTATAAAACTTGACTGCATAGTTGTTTAGTGCTGCTAATTAAGACGTCTGCTTAGACTCTAACCTTGTATACGAAATAAACCTTTAGAAGTTATTGTGGTCAAATATGAGCAATTTAAATGTGTCTTTCTTTTGATAAATATAATTTAGATAGGAAGCAGAATAATGTTACTGAGTGTGGTATTTTTTTTTAACTTACGTTTTATATTTTGTTTTTCATTTCAGAATGTGCTTTACCTGTGACCGTTGAATCTCTTTCAAATCACATGAGCTGTGTCTTAAAGTCCTCGTGTATGGGAGTGGATTGCTGTGTTAAACTAGGAAACATTTCCCGTTCATTTAGGACGCACTTTGAGATTGATCCATGTAATGAAAAGATGAGCATTTCCATTGACAAGTTCTACAAGAACATCACATTGTTCAACTATCAGTTTGGTAGGTTATCTCCCTTAGAAAGAAGTTCTACAAGAACATCACATTGTTTAACTATCAATTTGGTAGATGGTTATCTCCCTTAGAAAGAAGTTCTACAAGAACATCACATTGTTTACCTATCAATTTGGTAGGTGGTTATCTCCCTTAGAAAGACAAGTTTTTTTGACAAGTTCTACTCGAACATCACTTTGTTTAACTATCAGTATGGTAGGTTATCTTCCTTAGAAAGAAGATCTACAACATCACTTTGTTCAACTATCAATTTGGTAGGTTGTCTCCCTTAGAAAGACAAATTCTTTTGACAAGTTCTACAAGAACATCACTTTGTTTAACTATCAATTTGGTAGGTGGTTATCTCCCTTAGAAAGACAAGTTCTACAAGAACATCACTTTGTTTAACTATCAATTTGGTAGGTGGTTATCTCCCTTAGAAACACAAATTCTTTTTGACAAGTTCTACAAGAACATCACATTGTTTAACTATCAATTTGGTAGGTTATCTTCCTTAGAAAGAAAATCTACAACATCACTTTGTTTAACTATCAGTTTGGTAGGTTATCTCCCTTAGATTGACAAATTCTTTTGACAAGTTTTACAAGAACTTTTCTTTGTTATGTTATCAGTATGTTAGGTTATCTCCCTTAGTATGGTTGTTTTACTGTCATAGGATACAACAATGTAGATCCTGTTTATTGTGAATAGATTTATCCTCCATGGGAAGAAGTTGCATTCTACCCTCAAAATTAAAAATGTATATAAATCTGTTATCTTTATAATGCTAAAGCATATTACATATCTAATTATAATGAATTGATGATGAGTATTAGTTTGAATTAAATTAGATTTCCATAACTTACAATCTGAAAAGATCTTGGAAACATTTGAGTATGTATGTCAAGTGATTGCAAATAAACCTATGAACATGTTATGTTATGTTATGATGTAGGGTGTGAAAATATTTGGTTAACATGCTGTATATATTGGTTTTTGTAGGACAGTGGGACCACTTCTATTTGAATGGACTTATCAGAGTGGAGTAAGTATTGTACTCAATTATTGGTACTGTAGAATCAGAAAATTTCGTTGTGGTTTTAATTTCGTTTATTTCGTTGTTGTAGCTGATCGACAAAATTAAAACCCTGACGAAATTTTTCACATACCTTCTAAAAAGAACTCCTTCAGTATTTTCAACGAAATCACTTTATTTTCTAAACAACAAAATTTTTGCCCAACGAATATTTCTGATTCTACAGTTTGTTTTCTATGAACTTAACCAATTTACATATAGGGTTATGGATGTACATGTAGGTCAGATTTTAATATGTCTGATGTAAGCTTAGATTTGTTATTCATTAAAATCTCAAGATGAAGGCAGGCATTAATGAAATAAGGATGTTGACCTTTGGTATAGACCTGGTTAGGTTGGTCAGTTCTAGTATATTGCTCAATCTGACAATTCTCAACCATTACTTTGTTTGTTTTATTAGAGTTTAATGTCCTTTTCAACACATGTACTTTGTAAACTTTTTACCTCAGAAGCCCTGGACCATAATTGTTTATAAGCTCTTTTTTTGTTAATTTAAATATTTTGTTTTATTGGAGTTTAATGTTCCTTACAACACATGTCTAGACTGTATCAAGATGGTGTCTGCTTGTGACAGTGCACACTGATGACAACTTTATAGTACAGAAATATCATGCCACAGATACATTGACATGTTGCTTCACTCGGTCACATTTTCCTGACACTGCTACAACCAGTTCTTCTACCCAGAAATGCAGAGTGCTCGGAAGGAAACAAGAAGATTTCCTGATTTTAAAGTCTGAGCTCTCCACCAACCTTTTTAAATCCATGTTAAAATGCATACATTTAATAAAAAAAAAAAAAATGGGATAGTGCTTGATGGTTACTGTTGCATTATTCTTCCAGCTATGCCTTGTATGATCTGAGCCTGGAAAGGAAGTACATCATGGATCTAACCATCAAGGGATGTCTGGAAACAAATCAGCCGTGTGAATTTGAAACAAAGATTTTCAGAGGTGCAAAGATTCCCAAGAAACCATGTAACTGGCAGACTGGATTTGTTAACCCAAGTATGTGTTTTATGAAAATTGTTAACTGGTATTTGAGTGCTTGATCATGGGTGCATAAAATATTTTGGGGAGAGAGTAAAACGGAGAGCAGGAATTTAGGAGTTTAATTTAGAAATATTTACAATAAAGATTGTTTGAAGTATGGATTTAGAAAGATGGATAGATAGCTGGGCAAAGATGAGTAAAGAAAATGATGTATAGATATTTAGGCAAAGGCAGGTAGGGGAAAAAAGATGAAATTTAATTTTAATATAGAAAGTTCAAAATCCATGGTTGTTTTAATTGCCGCTTCATGTGCTCTATTTGAACATGGAAATTCTCTTCTATGTACAGTTTCTTATGCAAGAAGATGACTTGAAATTGTGTCAGACTATGGTGTTCTATTGTAAGGGGTAAATCGTACTTTTTACTTGCTGACAGATTTCACTCTGGACAACTGGATGACGGCTGCAGGCTTTAGTCCATCTGATAAACTCACAGCTTTCTACATATCCAAGTTAAAGGAGGATTTAGGTATAGCTGAATATATGGAGACGGACCCATGCAGTTTAACCATGACCCCTTTCTCCCCATCTGATAACCTGGGATGGAGAATGGGTAAGTTCTGTAGCAGTAACTTATGTTTAACCCCATATGTTAAAATGGACTCATCAACAACTCATTGCTCTAGTTTATTCCATGTTTTTTGAGGGGTTGAAAAGTCGATGGATTTAAATTTGTTCAAAATGGTTGCAAAATCTTACATAAGTTATGGTTTAGACACAGTTACTTGTTTTTACAAGTTATTAGATTTTTTATGTAAATATGTGTAAAAATGTTGTTTAGCCTTATTCTGTCCTTGAAATCTACAACGAAATGTGATTATCTGATGATACAAAGAAACAAAGAAATTTGTAGTATTTATGGATTGAAAGCATTGTTATTGTTAGTGTATTTTTGGCCTTATAAATTTTATAGGTTTTGCTTTAATTAATAGAACTGTCGACTGTTTCATGTAGAATTTAATATGACCCAATCTACCAATTGAACAAACACCAGCATTCCTTTCCTTTGTTATATCTACAGCTACTCTCGATAAATTTTATTTTATTTCTGTGGCTGTCTTTGAATTTAACAAAGGGCCATCAGTTGGATTGACACATACGATGGAACAGTTAAGCATCAGAATTCTTCTGGAAAATTAAATTCGTTCAAAAGTATACGTCATAATTAATGTGAATGACTTGATTTATTCAGCACAGCATAGGTACACTATTTCGGTACACTATTTCAAAATAGAGTTTGTTGAAGAGCCTTTAAATTCATGCTTTAAAACAGACACAAAAGTTTTTATGTTGCCATGGTTGATTGAATTGATAACTGCAGCTGATAATGTTATGGTATGACTTTGATATTACAGCTACGTCACCAGAGAGTAAGTCGTTTGTCTGCTCAATGCCGCATAGCTTAAGATGGCATTGTATAGATTTAATTATAAAGATACTATAATTGTTAACAAGCTTAGTAGTCTCAACCATTAATTAGTTAGCATTATTTAGATTTAATTTTCATAAAGATTATACTTTAAAGATGTGTATTATAAACATAAACAAGGTCTATTAACTCGACCATACATAGATTTCACTTTTAACTTTGTCTTATGATATTAACAACACTAATGAAACACACTGTTATACATAGATTTCTAATCATTATAAAGATTAATATAGTTAATGCATACAATTAGCCAGCTTTTAAACATAACTGCATTATTATATACAATGTAACATGCAAAAGTAAATGAATTATGTGTTGTCACTCTTTGTCACATTTGACATTTTCAGTTTAGTTGTAGCAAAAATGAGGTCCGTTTTCCCCTAGCTTGGGTATCAGACTTCATTCTTAATGTCAATTTAAAGTATAAGTTAAAAATATAAAAAAAATCAGGATATTTTGTATATATTTAATATCACTGCTGCTTTCTTCTTATCAACAAGGTCTGTGTTCAGTTTTATTTGCAAAGAGAGACTTTCGAACAAAAACTTAAAACTGTACATGAACGAGTATTAAAAAGTAACCAGCTTTATTTGTCATGTTTTACCTCGAGGAAAACTCTGTGACTGCTCAATTTTTTTTTATTATTGAATTATGTATTATACTACTAACTATTAACAAATATACAATATATTTACATTGTAATACTTTATAAATATTTGATCATCTTAATTTAATTTCTTTGGATTCATTTTTTCCTCCACCAGTAAAACTGGCATCTCTGTAAATGACCTTAGCTGTTGATCAGACAATAATCCCTTAACACAAACAAAATTGTATTCATTTATATACATGGTTACTTAATTGATCATTCCACTACAATGTCCTGTTATTCTTCTTTAAATCAAGGTTGTGTCTGTTCCCAATAGAAATGTGATGTTTTAAATATTTAAATGTTTTAATCAACTGTTAGATTATATTATCACTATACATGTAGTTAGTGTATTATTTAAAATTAAAAAAAAAAAAATCAGCCAAAATAATGTTAGATTTATCAAAGAGGGAATCTTTTGAATAAAATTTGTTTCATATTGAAAACACAATTAGAATGTTTTGAAGTCGAAAATGATGTGAGATTTATTCAAAAAGGGTCATTTTGAATGAAATTCGTATTTCTCTTTATCATTTTATCTTATTCTTTTCTTTAGTTTGTGAAGCCTCAATAGGACCCCAAGTGAATCTTGGTGCGTCCACTCGGTGTTACGTCCCTTCGTCCTGTACTGCGTTCCATTGCTGCAGTGAAGTAGCCAAACTAGAGACCACAATCAAGGCGTCAGTCGTAATAGATCCATGTGACTTCAGGTTGAGTGTGCAACTGGAGAAACTAAGCTTTGAGAGGAGTCTTTTTAACTACACGTGGGGTAAGATATGCTCTCGGCATTCACAACACTACAAATTTTATATAATGACAATTATGTTGATATTGTCTTTGCAATTTTTTTTCTTCGAAATTCAGCTTCTGAATTCTTGTGTTTTCATATTGGTCCTTAGCCACTTCTATTAGTGATTTTTTAAATTGCACGTTTTATTTTTTAAAAAAAATCATATAAAATTGACATGATATAATTATATATTATTATCTATGACAAAAATGAAATTAATTAACAAACTGATCTCATTTCTAAGCCATCAGAAAAAATATTTATCTTTTGCATCCTACATATTACCTTCCTCATCCTTACAAAATTTGGCTCTGCCACCAATATTAAACACATCATGTTGGACATTTTACCTTAAGATGTAGTAATGATATATTCATATCATTATAATTATTGTTAGAAGTGAAAG
>JAUMGZ010199780.1:0-12614 GCA_032359645.1 Pododesmus macrochisma | reverse complement strand
GTATGCCTTTTAACAGTCTTCTCTGAGACTTTTGGGCAGATTTCAACCAAATTTGGCAGGAAGCATCCTTAGGAAAAAGGGATTCAAGATTGTACAAATGAAGGATCTGACGGTGCAGATTTCAACCAGATGGACGTTAAGGCCCCATGGGCCTCTTGTTTACCTTGACTTTCCACTGTCATTCTTGGTTACAATTTTTACTAACTTTTGATATGACTTTTACTTTGTGGGGGCATATGCATGTTTTACAAACATTCTCTAGTCTAACTAGATACATTATTCAAGGTGGACATTCCAAATACAAAGTATAACTGTCTCTGTTGTCAACATCCCTTGTTGTCATTAAATTGTAACATTTTCAACTTCTGTAGAACCACTGGACCAATTTCAAGCAAACTTTGATAAAAGCATCAATAAGTGAAAGTGAATTCAAATTTGTTCAAATATAGAGCTTTGGACCATCAAGGGGTGCAACTATGGGCCCACAATAGTGATATATTGATGAAATTTAAAAAAAAAATTGAATAAACTATGATGCTAAGAGCTTAATGCTTAGACATGTAGTTTGCCTGGGGCATTTAGTTTGTTCAATACCTAATTAACCCTGGGTTGAAAATAAATCAAAGCTGTAAATGTAGCTAATGTGGAAATGTTTCACTTTTTAGACATCTGGACCAATTTAAACCAAACTAGGTAGGATGTGTCCCAAGGGGAACGGAATTCAGATTTGTTCAAATTATAGGGTTTAGTTTACAGGGGCACCTCTAGGGCTCTCATTTGAGAGCATTTGTCAATGTTTTCCTAAATAATATCAGTTGGGCTTTAAAAAAAACTGGATGAGTGGAATCAACAGAACGAGAGACACTGACAAACCAACAATAGCCAAATCAAACAACTCAGCACCAGAATTAAATTAAACAAATTGATATCCCAATAATCTCCAAACACAAGTTATCCAAGCGGACCAAAGACAAACAAAAACAAAGTTTGTTTGAGGTGTCTTCATTTCGTCAGCAATAAATTTAGAGTAATGGGTCAAACTTGAACACAAACTTTTCTCATTTTCCACTTTAGTATAACCATAGCACCATTTACACTGAACTTTATAGCATACTTAAAGGAAGGGCCGGGCTCAGATTTGTTTGTCTCTTAATGGCCACAATGGTACGCTGACGATTGCTTTAGATTTGTTCAGAAGATGGGCACCACAATTTTAAATTAGGCTATCAAAGTGAAAAATATACAAAATTTCAAAAAACATTTTCTTATAAACAAGATCTTATCCTAGAGGGTTATGTTTGCATATGTTCATTAAGTAACCTTAGTGCATGGAGAACTAAGATTGTACAAAGCAGGATCCCTTAGTCACAAATAGGTGGTTACCCTTTTTAGGGTCATTATTATGCCCCTGCACACAAAGTTTAGGGGGATATATAGGAATCACCCTGTCTGTCTGTCCGTCTGTCTGTCTATGAATATGTTAATCGCAACTCCTCCTACACCATTAAATGGATTCCAATAAAACTTTACACAATAATAGTACACCACGTGAAGATGTGCTCAAAGTAAAACATTTCTGTTCCGACGACTTTAAGGGGAGATAATTAGACTTAAACATTTTCATGTCATGAGTCTCTAAAACTCATCTTACACCGTTAAATTGATTTCAATCAAACTTTGCACATTGATAGAAGACAATATGAAGATGTGCATGAAAAACAATATTTTCGTTCTGAAGACTTCAATGGGAGATAATTAGACTTTAACATTTTCGTGTCATGAATCTCGTTAGGGCAATTCCTCCTACACCGTAAAATGAATTGCAATCAAACTACACACAATACCGGTAAAGATGTGCATGAAGAAAAATATTTCAATTCCGAAGATTTCAAGGAATTATTGATGTTGATGTCATGGAATACATGTACATATTTTGGCGGAAGCAGGGGTATTAGTTAGCCATGCTGGGGTCAGCTTCAGTTCAATTTGATTAACCAAAGATGGCGGCCATTGCATCTGAATGAAAAAGCGGTGTGTGGTGACATTTGCTATTGCTTGCAAAGCAACAAGCCATCTTGGTGGTGCCCCTGTTCGACATGTGGAGACTAGTTTAAGTCTAACACTTGGAAATATGTTTTAAAGATTTGAATTTTTGCAAAAACAAACTGGGTTGTAAGCATCCTGCTGAAAAGAATGCACATACATGTATTTCTACAAATAAAGAAGTTTGTACACATTGTAATGCATACATTTGCCAATATGTTTAGTACAAATATGTGTACTTTTTGTGTATACATACATACACTATGTGCATGTATTTGTCTCAATAATTTGATTAGTATAATTTATTTTATCAATCTCCCTAGGCCTATATTCCTTATTATGTATAATTAAAAGTCTAATCTTAACAGATTCTGTTAACCAGTATCAGCAACAAAATAATTGTAACTGTAAATTTCTTTACAAATCAGTTGTACACGTAAGTGTATTGTATTTACAAATTATTTGTTTGTGGCTTTTTTCTACAAATTATTTATAAGTGTAGTTTCTTAACAACATAATTCTATGTGTATTTTCTGTTGTAGGGTCACTTGACACCAACAATGGACAGAAGAAGGTTCAACTTTCCCAAGAGTTCGCATGTGGATTAGCAGACATTGTGATTTGTAGACAATAGTGCAATATAAACAACTTTTAACATTATCTTTGTACATATTTCTGGATAATTGTTTATTTTGAATAATAAATTAACTGGCATAATTGCAATTGGCTGTTTATGATTAAGTGAGCAATGTTACTACATGTGTAAGTTTTCTTACAGTTTCTTATATAATGTGTTTTAATTTAGATTATAGATATCAAATTTCTCCACATAATTTGACCATTAGGAATATTTCTCCAACTCAAAAATGTGTTAAATCTTGGATAATTTGTGTGATGGTCTTTAAATTATACTACAGTCCCCTTGTCAATATGCAAGGTTTTATATTATAAATATGCATAGTAACTGAAGCTCCTTGTTCCCAATCAACTGCCCTCAAGTTTTCTTTGTTATCATGAGCTGTACCTAAATTGTTTGTTTGCCTGTTTACCAGCGTGGTGGCCCAGTGGTTAGGGTGTTCACTTTGTGCTGTTAAACTGGTGCTAGAATCCCAGGTAGTGGGATCGAATCCTGGTCACGTCAAAACCTAATATGTTAAAATTAGGCAATCTTCTCGCTCCCTGCTAAGTGCTCAGCATTACTGGGTAGGAGAAGAACTGGTTGGCTCGGTGTCAGGATAATGTGATAATGTGATCAAGTGAAGTATCATGTCAATGTGTCTGCAGCACTATAAAGTCGCCATATGTGCGCACTGTCACAAACAGACACCGTCTCGATATATATGACCTATATGTGAGTTACAATAAGTAAACAAAATAAAACAATTGTTTGTATGTCTGCAATTAGACTGTTAAAGAGATAAGGCTTCCTCCTTAATAGCACAACACGATAACAGAATCAACATAGACTGACAACAAAGAAAGTTGCATCTCACAATGATGTGCCGCTTTCTCAATCACCAACATTGACCATTATCTCAATGTGAGATCAGAAAATCCTCAACGTTCATTGTTATCAACTATGTGCTAGATATATACTGAAGATCTGTAGCTTCTGTTGTTTTATCTTAAGTCATGGGTTCCAATGAATGTAATAGACTCTCTGAAGAGTTGTGAGTTTGTTCTTAATTGGATATGACTAATACAATAATTATAAATAAACAGACATTCAGCTATTCACCAGCACTGCCCTATTATCCCTGGTTTATATATATATGCCTATAACCCCTGCTTTGTGCCTCTGAACAAATTCAGAGAGATATAGCGGTAGTTTTCCTGATTTGAATTATTCAATATCTCCTTTGTTAATGTCCTATAAAGAATTGATAGGTCTAATTGATCTGTTGGTTTATAGGTCAAATATCAAGGGTAATGTGACTAAAAAAATGAAATATGCTCTAGATACCGTTTACATACGGTATCATTAGTTTCTTTGGTTACATTTTTAGGTTACACTTAAACTAAACTTGATATTGGTTGCCTGTTGAAAAGGAATACCCTACTAATTGTTGTTTATGTGTCAAAGGTCAAAATCTTCTGTAATGAACATTGGCGTCCATTGGTCAAGGTCATCGTTAAAGACAATAAATCAACACACCTAGTTTATTTTCACATGATGTTTTTAGATTCTGTGTTTTGATGAAGCCAAACTTGTTTCATCAGTCCCCTTTTAGAAACGAAGATCTCCGTGAATTTTGGATAACATAGATAATGGTTTAAGTCACCATATAACAAACAGAATTTGTACTTCGGGTCATTATCATCTGATTAAATCATTCATAAATTAATACAGTTTGTTTGTTTGAAAAGAGTTCAACATGCCTTCAAGAACATGTCATCGATACCTCGACTAAAATGGAAAAATATCGTGTAACATGACAGGAATTGTTTGTTGGTTTGTTTGTTTATTGGTGTTTAGCGTCTCTTTAACTCATATCGAGACAGCGTCTACCTGTGACATTGCGCACTTATGGCGACTTTTTAGTGCTTTCTCACTGAAATATCGCGCCGCACTCACATTGACATGATACTTCACCCAGTCACATTATCCCGACACTGAGCCAACCAGACCTCCTCCTACCAATTCATGCTTAGCAGGGAGCCAGAATTTTTCCTAATTTTAGCATCTCGGCTTTAGACGCCACTGGGATTCGAACCCACACCTAGGATTCTAACACCAGTCGACCAGCACGAAGCAAACGTCCTAACCACTGGACCACCCTGCTGCAAAAAACCCATCGAATTGATCATGAAAACAAAGCAATAGTGCATGCGAATACAGACAAAGGAGTGTGTTTTTTTGTTTGTCTGTATCAACAGCTAAGGTCATTTACGGACGTGCCAGTTTTACTGGTGGAGGAAACCGGAGTACCCGGAGTAAACCACCAACCTACGGCAAGTCACTGGCAACTTTCTCACACTAGGTCGCCCTGGATGGGAATGGAACCTAGTAGGTAAAGGCTCTTATGATTACAAGTCAGCGACTTTAACCACTAGGCCACTGCGGCCCCTGGTAGGGAGGTTGAACTATTCTGAACATTCTACTTTAGATTTTATAAAAAAAAAAAGAATCACCTCTACATTTAGCTATGGATGGTTCATCCACTGATTCGTAACATAGTAAGTTTGCAGGATGTAACATTTATGTAACATGTGAAGCCTATATGTAGACTTGGAGTCATACAATTATTGGGATTCATTCAGCATCATCATCTATGAGCTCAAGACTAAAATCTTTGTCAAGGGTATGAAAAAGTATTCTTAAATCTAGTCTACATTTGATCTATTCAGACAACATTAATCCTTGCTGTGACATAAACTCCATTGTTTTAAGGACAAAACAATATTTTTTAATTCAACAAATGCATGTTTAAGTCTAAATTATAAAACAGACCTTTGTACTAACCATACTAATTAGATACACAGGGGCTAAACATACATACAGACTCGTCCCCGCCCCTGACATGTATAATGTGAAGTTTATATACACATATATGGGGCGGGGCAAGTACGTGCCTAGCCCCAGTGTACTAATATCTGATTTATAAACGTAAGATAGTGTAAGCTGAATAGGTCTCTAAATTGCATGATGTAGATAATTAAACGGTGAAAGATTGATTAGAATGAATTGATCACCCCCAATCCATCAACACTAAGCTCATCAGGGCTGTTACATATGGTCGTTACCTACCCCTACAGAGTAATTGGATTTCCACTTCTCTAAACACACTTGTAGATCACAACAAACAGTGTACAAGGTAATAAGGAGGGAATCCTTTCCATCTCACTGCAATCAGAATTCTTCTCTGTTGGTATAGCATTCATCTAGATATAGTTAACATTCTACTTACAGTACACTGTTAGTTTGAAGGTATAATAATGAGATTTAAGTTCAGGAAAGTATCACTAGTAAGGCAGGATCTGTGAAAACTTTAAAATATACACTTAAAAGATAGTTGGGGAATGACTGCCAATACTACAACGGCCGGCCATCTGACAATAAACAAAGATATGTAATGTGACAATAATACAAGAACCTTAGTGTATAGAATCTGTGCTGTATCCTAAAATGTGAATCGGCCTGAATTATGTTTTGTCCTATAAGGACGTCAACTGGATCCATAAAATTGAATCAAAATCCTTAATCAATCCCTGCCAATAAAAGACACAGTCATCTATAAGAGATTGTACTTATATATATATTTATAGAGGGGCGGACAAAAACTGTAAACTGCAAATCTCAAGGTGAGCTAACATTTATTTAAAAAAAGAATAAGGTTAATGTCAGGACAAACAGAGTATTAAATATATAGTTACAAAGTAACTAAAAATGGGGTGTTAGACCTCCATGAACTCACAATCAGTCAACTGTCAAGCAGACGGGTACATCTTCTATAGTTCATGGTAGATACATGAACATGTTGAGTTTAAAAGTGATTACAAAAGGTATGTATATACCTGCTGTGACAGTCGGATGAATTCACTCTCTTACATAGATACATTGTGTCTATCTATTGGTGACCTTGTAGACTTGCCAATATTCAGACCAGGCAAAAATATTTTTATTGTGATGACTTATAGGTACAGCCAGATTTCACGGTCCCAAGGACAAACTGTAAAGAACAGTCAATAAACAGGCCTAGGGTGACACAGGAATACAAAACACTCCTGTGTGAGTTACGATTAAATTCTGGTGAATGAAAAGTTATTATGGTCAATTGCCAGGTTAGACAGTTAACATGTAATAGAGGGAGATTATGTACCTCAATCAAATAGACTGGTACTCTCCCTTTTTCACTCCTCTTTTCCAGGGCTGCACTAGTTCTGTGTAGTGGAGCGCAGGGCAGTGAACCAAAGGGAGAGAACCAGGCTACTCAATCAAAGAGATGCATCCATTGTTGCTGTGTGTATACACACTCAACCATGAATCTTTGATGTCACTGCAGATAAAAATCTCAGAAAAATTGTTACTGTGGTGTAAAAATGCAGGAAAATCAATAAAAATGTCCTAGGAACCACACATTATTGTGTGATAACAGTGCCACTTAGATACCATCCCTACAGCCCATAAAACTGGCTAAATAAGTACTACACAGCTTATGTAGTGTTAAGACAATTACAAAATGATGGAGCCCATGGGGAAATTAAATCATAGTCCATTAATATTTCACTCTGATTACATAAATTATTATTTTATACATATAAGGCAAAGTTCAATTAGTTGATAGCTCATCAATTGTTCTATGTTAACATTTTAACCTTTCTCTATTGATTGGTTTATATGTGAATCAATGCTAGATCTGAGATAATCATGATTACATCAGGTATTGATTACCGCACGTCTATGATAATAAAGGAAAGGTAAAACACACAGAAAACACCAGATGCTGATTGTATAACCTATCCTGATGACGCGGCACATATATATATATATATATATAAACATCTGGTGTGTTGATATCTTACTGTCTATTACACCTTCCCTATCACTATGAAATAATAATTACAAGTGATGAATAATAAGGGCCACTTTGTGTTTTCAAATTCAATCATTTCATATAGCTCTATATGACATTGTAGATTCTGCGTAAAAACTTATTATTATATCAATTACTTATTCAATGCTGGCCGATGTCATTTACTGGTTATTGTGTCCTTGAGCATCGTCCCTTGATGCTTATAGCCCTACGTCAAAAATACTGTTAATATTAATAAACAAACAATAATCTATATACATTCCCCAAAGAACTGATGATAACATGTTGTAATATTTGATATAGCAAGCAATTGTTCCTAACATTTTGTAATAGTTTTTGATATATTCTATTGTTTGAATCGCACATGTTGTATAAAGATGATGCCCCAAGTGGGCTCTTGATTGGTAAATAAAATATCTTAAAAAAAAATTTACAACTCTTTTTACATGGACAATAGTAAGATCAACACCCCAATCTTTGAAACGATGGTACACTCATTACACATGGTGCGTGCACACATCTAAATCAGAAGACTTAAGCTTGGAGTCCTTAATTTTGAACCCAATTGAGTCAGACTTTAAAACGTGTCCTGAATACACATGTACATATACACATGCAAAAAATTAAGACAACAAAAAGAATGGACTTCATACTAATGAACCTTATACCACATGAAGATTCATGGTCGCCAGTATACAGCGTTCACTTTTAATACAAGTGCTGTATGTACTGCAGTGTAAACAAAACATGTATGTTTTATGCCATGATTCATCATAATTTTTATACATGTATTATACACAATTTAGACTGCCACAGCTCATTACATATACATGTACAACAAAAGTGTACAAACACCATATTTCTATAAACATATAAAAAGTTTCTATTATTAAAGTCACAATTTCTTGATTTATACAGGCAGGCAATATTAATACTTCCCATGATCTGATGTACAATTCATGTGTAACATGCACTAAACTGACTTTCACATGAGTGCATAGTGTATGTGTTGTTTATATGTGCCATATGGAGATATAACTTGAGACAGATGTATATTGCTATATTTCTGTCCTATATCATCTTTTAAAAGCTCATTTTAAACACATAATTTATTCTCACACCTGTGATAGTTTTCCTGTGTTTTAACCCATATGAGATTTCTCTATAAAATGACTGGGTAAACCTCGTTCAGGATGAACAATCCCAGTCCTCGGCGAGATATCTCTATTTTACACAACCAGGGGAAATAGATTCTATTCATCTTTGTTGACATTGAATTACTTTGTTAACCAGTACTTTGGCAGATCTAAAAACTGAAAATATGATACAGATCCTCTAAACACTGGTCTGCATACCTTGCATAAAGAGTAACAAGAGGCCCATTGGGCCTAAACATGCCCATCTGCAGTCTGCAACATTAAGTAGCTAGGCTCCAGTCTAGTTATGACTAGTAAAATTTGGTTTGTACAAGTGGTATTTTCATTAATATGCTACATACTACATTATAAAAGATCAGGAGCTGCTTGCTCAGACTAGTGCTTGAAGCAGTTAAAGGAGCAGACAGCAGTCAGGTTGGAATGGCCCTATAATTTCATTTGATATTTGAATAGTTTATTAGAAGATTTTTAAAATATAATTAAAATATGTGCTATACCAACAGTGTTGAGATCTGTAAACCATAATCCATTTTTGGCTCAAGGGTCAAGCCTGAACAACATTTATTATAACTAATCTGAGTCCCCTACAATGTACCTCTAGGGATGCTTCCTAAAAAGTAAGTTTGGTCGAAATTAGTTCAATGGTTTTGCACAAGTTAAAAAGTTTACATACTTGCTGTATCCATATGCATTAGGATTATGATGGTGTTGAACATAAATATGACCTCCAAAAAAGTTAATGATGATTAGCAGGAATTGTAGGTGATAAGTCCACAGTGGACTTTTAGTCTAGATGGAATAATATAATTGTGTCAATTGCTTCCTCGATAGAAGCTCACACAGCAGTAAGACTGAAGAAAAGGGAATGGTTGACTCAGAGTTATGAAAGGTATACTGTGATTGATACATATATACATCACTTTGTCTAGAGCAGACATTCCTGTAAACAAACTCGTGATCGTAACATTAAAAGCAGACATTGTTCCAAATCAACAAGTTAACTGTGTGTGATTTGTTTGTGTTAAGGAGGCACACAGGTCTGAAGTTTAGTTTGAATTTTACATTCGTGTCAGCGCAAGCTGGCCCACAGGTAAGACATTACACATCACCGCCAAGCAAGGACTGTAATCACTTCATTGTCAGGTGTGCATTCTGTAGTCACATAACCTTACTGTGCGCCTCTTAATAAAAAGTTTAAAAGGACAATTCAAAAGCATAAGGACATTGTGATGGTTAACATTGGGTCACCAAAGGGTATTTAATTTGGGAATAACTCATTGATCGAAATTGATAATAATTGATATGTATGACACTTTTTACAAGAAATAAGATAGATGACCCCACATTTTTTATATGCCTATTTGAAGATAATACATAAAAGCATGTCCATGGGGATACAAGAAGAAATTTTACATATAATTTCTGTTTTATTGAAAAATTCATGTAAAACAACAAGTGCAAATTTATGATTCTTGTCTTTTGTGTTTTTCTTTTATGAATTATCTTACATGAGGCATATATATATAAAGCAGTGTGCAATGCATTTCTGTTAAAAAAAAAAAAATTGCCCCCCCCAAATAACAAATCTCTGTGTTGAAAAAACAAAGTCGATGACCCCTTATTTTTTTTCACTTATTTAACATCTACTGATATTGGGAAACTTTTGTTGAAAGTTTCATAAAAATCTAACATATATATACTTTTTAAATGATTGCTGACCTGGGAGCCTCCTTAAGGGCTTATTGTCAGATAAACAGCTAAGGTTATTTATGGATGTGCCATTTTTACTGGTGGAGGAAATAGGAGTACCCGGAGTAAACCACCGACCTATGGCAAGTCACTGGCAACTTTCTCACACTAGGCCGCCCCGGACAGGAATGGAACCTAGGAGGTGAAAGGTTCTTATGATTACAAGTCGGCGACTTTAACCACTAGGCCACTACGGCCCCCTAACTGTGTAAGAATTCCCAAAGAGATGCTAAAAACTCCATTGTTCTGCCAAGGTCCTTTCAGCACCATATGATACCATGGCGCTTTAATTCCACCCATGGTCCTATATTTTTCAAATTTCATAATTTTTTTGGTGCCACATGGGGGTATCATTTTGATGGCATTGCTTTATGGTTATGTTTTGACCAATACCACTGTTCTATGATTTTTTTTTTTAGAGAAATCACTGTGATGATGTAATCCTTCTGCAAATGTGTATTACAAAATTAAGCAGTCAGTACATATCTCAGACCTTTTTGAGGCAATTATATTTTAAAGTACTTCTTGTCCATATTTTCTTCATTTTGGTAGAAAATATATTATAAAACACAATGATGAATACAAATTGTACACAATGAAGGCCAAAGCAGAGAGTGAGCTTTCAAATCCTGAAAGATTTTCTTTAACAAAGTTTATCTATTAGATGTAGTATGCAACTAAATGCATAATATTGATGTGTATGTCATTTTACAATGTAATTAAACTTGACAGCTGTTGTATATTTATTAGAAATACAATCCCCACATGCATATCGGTTTAAGTGGTTAAAGTGACGTGCATTATGACCATATAATTATACAGTACAACATTGCTGTTATTTTCTATACACGTAGGAAGCCTATAATATCATGATCAGCACATTTTGAAATAGCCAGAGGCAGAGCGTTCTGCTCTGTATGTCTCTCTGGAATGATCTGTGTAATGTTATATACAAGTTATATATCAAGATCATGAAGGTGTTAGAAAAAGTCATGAAAAAGTGACAATGATTACCATCATTAGGGCATTGTTACCTCACTGTTACAACTCCCTGAGGTCAAAAGTCACACCAACTGGTCAATGGTTGACTGTTAATTGGGCCCGTGAGAGTGAACGTGCTTATTTCTGGATTATAGTACTAGTGCGGACAAAACATGTACATTAATTTATACATGTACTTTATTTTCCTCTACACATGCTGTTATTATGCATATATATAGTTGAGTAGATGAACAAAGCATCTGACTAATGGGTCAATAAGAGCTATATCATCTATATATTAGAACACCATTATTGTAGAAGTGCTTGATGTATTGTTTTTAAAGATAAATGTAATATGTGACAGTTGTCAATACACAACTATACAACTTTTACACTCACAAAGCTTCAGGGAAGTAAGTAAAGTTGAATGACATCAGGTGTATTTACTCTACATAAACAATAAGATACCAGGTCATAATTTACTAGCTATATATAGGTCGTCACAGTACATTGTATAGCTCAATGAAGAGTGGTTGATCGTATGTAGAAGGTTGCAGATTTAATACCCGACATTTTCACACCGTTGACATCAAAATTAGGTAATATCTTAAGATGGTTGCAGGTTTGATACCTGAACTTGTCAAACCTAAGACATTAAGATTAGGTAATCTGCTTGCTCCTTGATAAGCAATCAGCAATCTTGGTAGGAGAGGGGCTAGTTGACTTGGTTTCAGGATTAAATGCAACCAAGAGAAGTATCATGTCAATGTGTCTGTGGCGTGATAATTCAGTGAGACAGCACTAGCACTAGAAAGTGGCAAAAAGTGCAGTCACAAGCAGACAGCGTCTGAATATGAATATGACCTATACTCGTTTTCTTTCAGCTTTTCTGGCTCTAAAAATGGCGATACAAAGTAAATGCATGCAATACTGAGTTTATATACATGTACTTTAAAATGTTGCAAATTTCCCAAACCTTCAAATATGTTTTGGGTTTTCCACTGCGCGTCCTAGTTTTAATCCAGTGAAGAATAGTAAACAATCTACCGTCTGGCTGTCGTTTGTTTACGCCACCATTTTGGACTTATTACAATGACCTTCAATGACCAGGGAACAGTCATTAACCGGAAGCGGGAGTTAAATTCGGAAT
>JAUMGZ010199769.1:0-12614 GCA_032359645.1 Pododesmus macrochisma | reverse complement strand
ACTATTCACATTTTTGACTTCTTGTCCAAAATTACTGGACCGATTTTATTCAAACTTGGTATGAAGTATCCCTAGGGGAAGGGGATTCATATTTTTTCAAATGAAGGGGCTGGGCCCCTAGGGGACGCCACTTTGGGGTCCAAAAAAGGGAAAATTTGACAAAATTTCAAAAATCTTCTCCTAATAAACTATAAGATGGCCTACAGCCTAATGCTTTGGTTTATAATAATTTTAGGGCATGGAAAATAAGTTTGTTCAAGGCTTGACCCTGGGGTAAAAAATGTTTCACATTTTGAGGTAAAAGTTCAACACTATATATATAGCAAGTATGTTACTTTTTCACATTTTCGACTTCTTATCCAACACTATTGGATGAATTTCATCCAAACTTGGTAGATGTCATCCTTAGGGGAAGGGGGTTCAGATTTGTTCAAATGGTTGGGCTCAGTACCCAGGGGCCCAAATGGGGAAAATTTGAGAAATTTTCAAAAATCTTCATTTAAACTAGAAGGCTCAATGCTTTGGTTTAAAGTAAATTGAGGGCATGGAGAATCAACTTTTTCAAGGCATAACCCTACAGTTAAAAGCCAAAAATTTACATATAGGCCCATTTAAACCAGATCGACATTAAGGCCAAATGGGCCTCTTGTTTTAAATAATACTTTCTTCTTTTATGTGTGTATCAATGGTCTATCCTATGTCTTTAAGTATTGTGTTTGCTTTTCATAGTTTTCCATTTCTCCACAATTACAGGACCAATTTTAACTAAATTCAGAATACATCAATTGTTTGATCAGCAGGTGTATAGATATACTTTATCCCTAGCATACATTTTATTCTTCTTTTGAACGTTAGATGTTCCATTAAATAAAGGACATGAACCCAGTTTATTATATTTTGTGGTTTCCAATTGATTTCTTCTTCTTCATCTTCTTTTCCTCCTTCTTTAAAATTAAGATTATTGTTTAAAAAAAAACCTTCGAGGATATTTTTTTGTTCAAATTCAATGGTTCATACAAATGTTTTCTTGACTTTATTTTAAAGGCAATTTGTAGAAAACGTCAACTTTATCCTGAGTTTTTTGATAGGTCATTTGTTTAACATTCTCCAGTCGTCCAAACTTATCTGCATGTTTTCAATTCCTAGATTGCATTTTGGCAAATGATCCTTGCATGGGTGAACATGTTTTTGAATTATTAGTCTCAAATTAAAGCACAAGTCAAATTGGATATATTTATCTAAGAACAAAAATGAGACTATGTTGACAAATGTTTGAAAAAATATCTTAAAATGAACCACAAGAACAAGAATGTACTTAGGTATACAAATAAACCAATAAATAGGACATTAAGATTTTAAGTTTTTAGAAATCATATCAAAGGTACTTTAAAAGAGAGCATTTAAAACTCATTGTAGGTGGCTTCCCTTCAATGACAAGGCGTGCCTAAAAAGCTATTTTGATCTTCATAAATGACCACCATTTACTTTTAAAATGCTTTAAGTGAACATCAGAATTAATAATAATCAGAAAGGATAGTTTAAAATCCTTTTGAATGTTCAAATGGAAGTAAGCAGATCCTTGCTAGTCATTGTAACATGTATACTTCTAAGTATCTTGCTCTTAAAGTCTTTAAGAAATAGTAACCAAGAATCTGATCTATATTTAAATTCCCAACTGAAAAATGTTCAGCCTCTTGCATAAATATATATTATTATATTGATACAGACCCATATTTTTTTTAAGTCAGAAAACAAGAAGATGAATTCCTTAATCATGTAAATAACAATGTGCTAGAAATATTTTCAATTTCTATTGACAAATAGATATAAATGAGTCAGATATTTAAAGATGATTAAGCTACATTGATATTGAATTAAGTTTACTTAAACCTTTAGGAAGATATGCCATTTACTTATATAATATTAATTTTAAAAACATTTGGAGGAACAAAATCCTTACCATGAAAGGACACAAATTAGCTGACAATTGATTTTAGGTCAGGTCTATCCAAGTTCATAAAATAATGATTTTAATTTGATTGTTAAAACCATCAAGTATCCATTTAATGTGTGGATTTATGCTTATGGTATGGTCTCAGAAGCTGCAGTTGATAAAACATAAAGATGTTATTACTGTAGTATCAAACATGCACAATGTGTAATGATATCAGCTCTAGAGTCTTTTAATTAATTAATTAAAAACCTCCATTAGTAGTGAACCATTAATCTGAATTTATGAGCTGTGATTACGGTCCATATGCAATAATGACATACTTTCATGTTAAATTACCTGTCCCTAACTACATATTTATGAGGAAAAGATGATCCTATAAAAGTTCATAATAGCTCTGGTGTATTTGGATCATTTTTATCTTCAAGACTAGATGAAATTAATTAACCTTATCTGCAGTATGTACACTGCTTAATGTATTTACTTACATTACCATGCAATGTTTCATACAGATGCATTCCTGGTTACCTGTAGTTCAATAATTGCTATGAACAGCTATTTTGATCATAAATCATCTGTTGTTTATCTGTAATCTTTCATGTTATCACATCTCAGAAATGGTTAGAGATATGGTAAAAAAACCTTTATATTAATTCTATAAATTCTTTTTATGTTGGTTGAAAGATCCAAAATGGCCGACAAGGCAGTCATCTTGACAATCTTGTAATTGTAAGTTGTAGGAACATGAATTTTCAGCTAAAAGACTATTCCTCGATTTTTTCCTACATCATATATGTTAGAGAAGACGAGGAACTTAAAATTACTTTTAATGTTCTACACATGATATGTAAATGTTCTTGAATAAAAAGATTGTGAGTTGGATGTTTCAATGCTTAATTATAAAGATGGCCACCTGCATGTTGGGGCCATTTTGATGAAATGTTATCCGTTGATATCTCATGATCCCAAAAAGCTATTAACAAGAGATTTTCAAATATGTAATGTGTGCAAAGTTCTTGTCAGGGTTGAACCAATGAATATTTTTGTGAAAAAAATAACAAAATGGCCATCTTGAAAAGCTTGTTATTTAATGCAACTCCTCTTAAAAACTTAAGTTTTAGGAAATTAGATTTTCAGCATTAGACTCATTTGTATTTGAAATTGTACATGCTAAAATCTTACACAAGAAAAATTGTATTAATTGTGTCAATGACATTTATCTTGAATTTTAGTGACATATATTCTCTAATTAATTGTCCTCAATTATTGAAAAGACACTGACAAAATATCATTTACATGGGGGAGTCAGTTTCTAGACCATTTTGTTTTCTTGATTGATACTTGAATACGATTGGATATATATCATCATTAACTCTAAGTAACACACTAGGGAGATATTACAAGTCATTTGTTATCAGATCATTATTGAGTTTGTAATTATTACTCATATGGCTCTATGACTCAATTTATTATTTGATGTATTAACATACCATATCAGGCTTACAATAAACTGTAACTTGCATGCAATTTTGTTACTGCCAGTGGTATACACTGTAATTGGTTGCATGAACATTCACATTTAAAAAAGAAAATTAAATCACCTGGGACTAATTTAAATCTTTGACTCTGCCTTTGTCATGCAATCCTTCATTGGTCGTCTTTTATTTGTAAGCTCTTCTCACAAAGAAGACACACATGTGTAGGATCCTTGGAAAAGAAGACATTTAAAAATGCTCAATTTGCTTGACTGTTTTATAATATTTACAATTATACTTATAACTGATTGAGTGGCCCGAATGAAAATTGATCGCCTAAATACAATTATTCTAGTCATGATGCAATCTTCAAACTTATTACATTTAGCAGTTTTTTTTTTTTTTTTGCAACTCCTCCTTAAATTAAGGAATGTAAATTAAACCATGTTAATTTATCTTGATTTCTAGATGACAAATAGGTAAACCGGTAATTGTAAAATGTGTCCATCAATCTTCTATGCAGGTGATCGTTTTCATTTTGCGAAAACAAATTGTTACTTCTATCTGAGTAATAATGGTTGAATCCTGTATAACATTAAATAACATAAAAATAAAGTCTTTACAAAGTTTCATATGGTTATATATATTGATAAGAATATTTACAACGCTTCCTTGATTACTATTTGTATAGTGAATGGAAAAAGAAAGTTTAATAATCTTGAAAGAGAATTTATCACACTTGTATTGATTTGAATTAAGTCTTGACAAACTGGCAAATATCTGGAAAAATTATAATATGTTGCTAATTCTTCTCAACCACAAAGTCGTGTGGTTACTATTGAATGTAACTATCCTTTTTATTGATTTTACATTAACACTGGTTGTGTTGGAAGTTTGTTTCCAATTATTGCAAATTAATGTCCTTCCAGTATCTAAATTTACAAGGAATAAATTTCAGTGAATTTAATAAAGCTATATCAATGCTTTTGAATGTCAACATGAAATCAAAATATATAGAATTATTTTTTGACTTTGAAAGTAAAAGTTATGAAGGAGTAAACATATAGAATGGTTATCCACTTTCAGGAATTGAGTTGTGCATAATAAGAAAGTTGGGAATTAATATTACTCTTATATTAGAAATCTACTCAACAAGTGTTACCTGCTAAAGTGTAGTAGTACTTTACAATGAAGCAAAGAATGGCTGACAGAATTCAACAAATGTGTTAGAATACCAGACATGGTTGTAATCTTATTACAAGGAAGACATTAAGGAACCCACTCAGCTCATGACCTACTGCAGTATAGTACTAGTACCTTACAGAGAAGCCAAATCCACTTTAGAAATGGATGCCGAAGTCAAGACAAATTTATCAAATGTCATAGTTGGTCTGTTTTCTTTGAAACTGTGTTTTTACAATGTGGTAGCTAGTTATAAGAACATATGTACGTTTAACACAAAGTACGCTATATTGTCAACTCCTATATCAACCAGTATTGTTATGCTCCTTTGCTATAGAGGGAAAACGCCAGATGAAATGAATGGACTCATTTAAGAAGTCAATTTGAAAATTGGCTGATAGTCCCAAATTACGAAGAATGACATTTTGAACCAGAGGAACTGACAACAGATTCATCATAGGAAGACTGCAAATCTTAAGGGCAAAACATTATTCCAATATTTCCTTCCATTTTATTCAACTTTATCTAATGGCTTATTAGAATTTTCAAAGATAGAAATAGAAAGCAGGATTGATCAGACCTCTCGGATATAGAAAATAAACATTGACTGTTATTTTTGTTTGAATGACTACTTTTGAACAGGATATTTGATGTTTGCATGGATCAATTTATGACTTTTTTGAAAATTGAAAAAAGCAGCTGTTATCTCTATTTTTAAATTTCTTCATTTAGAAGTCAAAATTTTGATGTTTTTTATTCAAATCCCGTCTGTTGTCTAGCTGTCATGTTGATCCATCTGTGTTTGACTTTATATTTTATACTTTTCTCTACCAAACTTGTATATAACAGAACAAATCTGAAGTAACTTGATAGGAAGTGATGTTCATGAAGAAAAGGTATTGGTATTTGATCAGATGGTGGTCTCTGCCACTTAAGGGGCTAAATGTCAACAAAGTTGACCAAATTAAACAAAATTGAATAAACTAGAAGGTCTGACTATATAAAATCTTATTTTAGGCCATTTCCAAGTAATCATAAATATACAAACATATAAATTATAAGACTATATCCTGTTATGTGCATTAGTCAGAAACTGAATGAAAAGCCCTGTCGACAACACTTGGCCATGTTGCTTGCCCCAATTATAAGGATGCACCAAATCATGCCTCCATCACAGAAGAGTTCTGTCATTCACTGTAATCATGATATCAACTATTACTGACGATCTTTCAAAACTCCCACAATTGTAATGGACATAGCATGTTAGTAAATGAAATATTGAATATTTTTATTTTAAGTGTTGTTTATTGCATGTTACTTTCAGTGTTTAGTCAGAACTAAATGTCTCTTTGTCAGATAAACTTTTTTCTCTCTTCAAAAACTATGATCTTTCTTATCTAAAATCTAAATTACACATAAAAATACAGATGTATGATGTATGTACAGCATTAGCAACTCTTGAAATAAATGTTACAGTTCAGCTTCAAAGGGATATTAGATTGATTCATGTTTGCATGCTTGTGTTTTCAATACCCACACATCTTCTTTATTTGGATCCCTTATTGATGATCATGTCAATTTAACTCAAGTATATTATCCTACTCTGTTTAAGTGTTTGGGTAAAGTTTTGCAGACTTAGACATTCAAACATAAAAGATAGCTTGATGGTTCTTGTTTTGTCACAGAATAGAATTGAATATTTGTGTATACAATGTAGTTAATGTCAGTGATAGATGTAATGTGTCTGCAGACTGTGTATGGTCTAGTGAGAGAGCTATTATCTAGATTTATCCCAGTACATTTCTCTCAAATTTATTTATTGTGTGTTTGTCATCGATGCTTTCTAGTTAATGTGAACAGATGTTGTTTTCTCCAAATATATTTCAAGATATATGTTGGCACTGTGATGGCTTGTTTGTTTGTTAAATGGCATGTTGTAAGATACAATCTCATTAAAACTAGAGCCATTACTATTTGGTCTGCTATTGGCCAATCAAATTTCATCTGATTTATTGGTGTCATTACTATATAAAAGGACAAGCAGCCACTCAAAATTCACCTTAGTTTTGGTGTCATTACTCTAGAAAAGGACGAGCAGCCAATCAAAATTCACCTTACTTTTGGTGTCATTACTCTAGAAAAGGACGAGCAGCCAATCCAAATTCATCATGTTAATTGCTGGATTTACTTTGAGTGAAGGATAATAAAGAGTTTGGTGTTTGGATGCTGGTTTTATCTGATGATTCATTATATGAATATAGGCCTGCCAAAACCAATTCTTGAATCCAGAACATTGAAGTCCGAGTTAATGTCACCCTGTGGTGCAATATAATTTTTCAATTTGGTACAGAGTTTGTGTCATCAAATACACTGGATTTTTGCTGCTGTAAGAATTCAA
The DNA here is from genome assembly GCA_032359645.1 of Pododesmus macrochisma. Taxonomy (NCBI): domain Eukaryota; kingdom Metazoa; phylum Mollusca; class Bivalvia; order Pectinida; family Anomiidae; genus Pododesmus; species Pododesmus macrochisma. The sequence continues at coordinate 5,608 of JAUMGZ010199769.1, read as the reverse complement.
TTATTCTTTCAATTTAAGTGCATGACTTTCTAATCAGTGTCCATGATTTGTGGCTGTGTTACAAATATCAGATCCATTAAAGATTACTACTACAATAAAATTTTGTTGTAACAATTTTTCTTTGTAAATATTTTATTTTCCAGTTATATAACATACAATACAAGAATATATCAAGACATCAAACATAACATTCATTACAAGCACTAGTGAGATAACAGCAGTTAGACATCTGGCCCCGTGACTATAAAACAAAATCAAAGCTATGCTCAGACCCAGACTCAAACTCAAAAGAATATGTCAGGTGATGACGACGTAAAAATCAGAGTCTCTAAAACTTCCTGATCACTTATTCATTCTAGTATGACTTTCATGTGTATATTCAAGCTGAACACACGCTCAACCATAACATTTTGAGAAACAACAGTAATAATTAAGTTCAGCATAGAATTGAGTTTGAGCATGAATTTGTGCTCACTCAAGCTTCAGTTTCTTTATATAGTCACGGGGCCAGTAGTATTAAAAGTTGAGTGTGTTATTCTCATCAGTATAATACCCTATATTTGTTCTATTATATTAACCATAACCATTTTACTAGTACATATGTATAAGACTTGTATTTTCATTGGAACAATTACACTATGTACATGAATCATACTAAATGTTTCTTAAGTATGCAGACAGAACATACACATTCCTAAATGTTGCATTAAGAATTAAAAGTAAGTAGCCAAAATAGCTCTCTGCTTACAATATTATCATTTAAAAAGGCAATCCTTATTAGTCCATCTGGACCAAAGGTCAAAGGTGGACTTTTCTCATACAAATCCCATCCGTCAGCTGTCCGTTCGTCGTAAACTTTTCACATTTTCGACTTCTTCTTTAAACCACTGAACTAATTTCATCCAAACTAAGTAGGAAGTATCCCTAGGAGGAGGGGATTCAGATGTGTTCAAATAAAGGGGCTCGGCCCCCATGGGGCGCCAGTAGGGGGCCAAAAGGGTAAAAATTTGACAAAAATTCAAAAATCTTCTTTTGATAATCTAGAAGGCCTAAAGCTTAATGTCAAAGCATGTAGTAACTTTAAGGCAAGAAGATCTAAGATTGTTCAAGGCGTGACCCTGGGGTAAAAAATGGGTTACGCATTTTGGATCAAAGCTCAACACTATAGTAAATGTGTTAACTTTTCAAAACAACTGGATCAATTTACCCAAACTTGGTAGAAGGCATCCATAGGAGAAGGGAGTTCATATTTGTTCAAATGAAGGGGTTCGGCCTCCAGGGGGCGTCTTTTAGGGGGCCAAAAGGGGAAAATTTTACAAAATATCAAAAAATTTTGTTCAAGGCCTGACCGTTGGGTCAAAAATAGGTACTATAGGGGCCTAAAGGGGCTTAATGCTTTGTTTTGTAGTAACTTTAGGGCATGGAGAACAAACTTCGTTCAGGGCGTGACCCTAGGGTCAAAAGTATACAAATGCCAATCCAGATGGACGTTAAGGCCCCATGGGCCTCTTGTTGTGTTTTTGTTCTGCTTTTTAAGAGCTGATTTATAAATAATGATTTTATAACAAAGGATTGTTTAGAGGAAATATAATATGACCTAGACATGTGTTGAAAGGTATGTTAAACTCTAATAAAAACGAAGTGTAAACTTTAGGAAAAAATACACTTATACACTTATTACATATGTCCAAAAGAGTAGCAAATATTTTCTACACATGCAGAAGGTATTAAAAGAAAACAAACATAAATCAGTAAAGCATAGAAGATATAGTTATTATTGATGACCATGGAACTCTACATCTAAAGGTATCTAAGATTCATCCATTTCGAAAAGCTGTTGATGACAATATATTTGCTATAGGTTCCCCGTTTTGTCCTAATAGGCTGATAAAGCCTTAAGAAATTTATTCAAACATTTTAAGCAATCAAAAAACTCCTTTCTTTGTTTTACAAGGTAGTGCAGCAATAACTAGAATCCTCAAATCAGTATTGGAATCCATGGAATACAACTTAAATAACTTGAGTAGTCACAGTTTCCATATTGGTGCTACAAGGAGTTGTGCTTCTAAAATAGATGATCATAATTCATGATACATACTTAGGCAGTTGCATGGGCTTCCCAATGTTACAAGTGTTATTTACAAACTCTTAAATCAGCCATAAAAGAAGCTTACAAAAGCCTTTCAGATGTTAATCCATTGATATATAAATATATTTTATTAGGGTATTAACTGTCTTATTGCAATCTTGCAGGAGTCTCATGCACACAACCAATTTTCTGAGATATTCTGAGACAAAAACTACCATCAGGAGTAAAACAACTTTTAGAAGAATCATCTCAGTCTTCTTGAATCACTTACAAAGAGGCTGACCCCTGAGTTTGACTCTCAAAATGAGTTGCTAAAATGTAAAAGTATACAAGTTAAATGCCCTTGGTAACCTCTGCAGAGGTGTACCATTGAAGGGGTTTTCAAAAGATCAGTACACATAGGCAATTATCTTGTGGATCCTTTGCGGGGTTGTTGGCTCCTGCAGGAGTCTACAGCCTTTCAACAACCCCAAAACAGGCATGAGTTTCACTATCTTACTTTGGATCTTATAGAGGTGACAACTTTCCTTATATAAGCACATTGATAGCATCTTGCTGACTTAAACAAGACAGCAAGATTGCCAAATGATTTTTTTTTTTTTTTGTATATGATATATTTTTGTGATTTAAACAATTGAGGTAACAATTTAATACATTTGGACTTTTCTGAATTTTTGTACCAGTTTGTTTAGAGAAAAGCAAAAGAATTAGTAATTAAATATGGTTTTGTGAAAAAAGGAAAACTTTATTTTAGGACAATGAATGCAGATTTAAAATAGTTTCAAATAAAAATGTTTCTGTATTAGGAATCACTATCATCTATCTATATTATGTGTCTCACACGGTGTATTTTTGTGATTGGTTACTCTAGTTTAAGTAGTACTACATGTATCTATACAAAGTGTCTTGAAAATGAGCTACCCATGTTGAATTATGATAGGCGTTGTTTATGAACAGTAGTTATCCCTGAGTATGTATATACATTTTGTAACTGGAAAATCAAATCTAATGCCATGTGCTCAATTTATCAGCATAACAACTTTCTAAGTTTAGTCCAATAGTTTTGAAATTAAATACTGTAATGGTACACTTGTTTCTCTCTCATTAGAGGTTAAGGTGCTGACATTAGCTTGCAGCATCAAAGATGCTTTTGTGTCTTGAGTATTGCATACACCTGCAGACATATTTTTCTTACACAGACTATAAATAGGAAGTACGGGTATGGTTTCTCTGTGATTGTGTGGAATCCAGAAACTGATTCACAGAGTGGAAATAATTTGTTTATGCAAAATTCAGTTGTTAGTCCATCTGGATCGAAGGTCCAAGGTGGACTTTTCTCATACAAATCCCGTCCGTCGTCCGTTCGTCGTCCGTCATCCGTCCGTGGTTAACTTTTCATATTTTCAACTTCTTCTCCTGAACCACTGGACCATTTTTATCCAAACTTGGTATGAAGTATCCCTAGGAAGAGGGGAATCAGATTTGTTCAAACGAAGGGGCACAGCCCAGTCAAAGTTTAACATTAAAGCAAATGTTACCTTCTTACATTTTCGACTTCTTCAAACTCCTGGACCAATTTCATCCAAACTTGGCAAAAGGCATCAAAGGAATTTCAGATTTGTTAAAATGATGGGGCTTGGCCCCCAGGGGATGCCACTTATAGGCCAGAAGGGGGAATATTTGTCAAAATTTCAAAACTCTTATTTGTATAAACTACATGTAGATGACTTATAGCTTTATGTTTTGTAATTAAGTAGCTTTGGGGCATGGAAATCAAGTTTGTTTAAGGTATCAAGGTTGTCAAAAGTATTCAAATATAAACAGTTCACTTACATGCTTAATTTATCAAGGTGAATGTTAAGGCCCAATGACCTCTTATTATTGATATCTCCTCAACCTAAAGCCAATGATGATACTTTGTAGATTGCATTTATGTCAAATTCTGGTTAGCGCTGCAGACAAACATTAAAGTACACTAAAGAGTAATTGAATTGCAGAATAAAGCAACAACACAACTGTAATGTTACGTGCAATAAAGTAAGGATTTAGACAAAATCATTGAGTGTTAAAGGTAAAACAAGCCATAAACAATCACTTATAAAGACATACAACACGAGCATGCATTTTATTGATACACAAAGTTTGTTGTATAGAATGATCTAAAATAAACATATTGTCTTACACTGGTCTATAGAATAAGTCATTAATGGCATGTTAGTATGCAATGATTTACTACATTCTTTCCAAATGAAATAAAGACATAACAGAATCGTATAATGCTTACTAAAACTGTAGGTTATATTTATATAACACATTAAATATGTAACAGAATATAGGTACAAAGAGTTAAAGTACAATGGGCAAATGGATCTTTAAAGAATTTAAAATTCTAAGTTTCATAATAGTTTGCATTGCAATCACTTTAGATTGAACATATATCAAGTATATATTTTTATAAAGTGTCATTTCAATTAATTATCCATTAATTATGAAATTAATCCATACCAAGAAAGGAAATTATCAAACTTTTTCCCTTGATTAACAGAATCCTAGAGATGTGAAACGACAGCAAGATAATAAAGAACATCATGAAGAAAGAAAGAAATTGAGAAGATCTGCACAGGAAATTACACAGGGATTAAAGCGGACGCCAAAATACTGGATGGGAAAGAGAGTAACATGACATCGGAAACTTAAATGAGTGGCCAGGAAATTAACTCTTGTATACAAAGCAATTGTCCAAATAAGATATAAGCACACTATCTATAGCACTTGAACCACAAACAGTGAAAGTAAAGTATTCACTTGAAATCAATACTACATCATGGTTTCCACAATATCCCTTGCACAGCATGACCTGTCTTACTGTCAAACATGATGGATTTATTTGGGTTATTGGTTTTGGAGCTAAATAAACTAATGCTTTGCAATACTGCAGAGCTGACAGTCAAAGAGAGTGGATTGGAATTTAAAAGACTCCACATACTTTGACTGATGCAGTGGAAAATAAAAATACATTTTTAATGTACAATGTCTTATAGAATGGCTTTCTGTCTTATTTATTGCATCATGTAGTATAAAATATTTTCAGAAAGATATAATTTCTTAAAAACATTAAAGAAATTCAGAAATGAACATGGCTTGTCCTGTTTTACTATTTACAATACATTTCACATATTTTTATATATATATGTCAACATGATTGATGTTAAGTAGTCTTAAAATTGTCTTTTTGTCTTTTTGAAATTTCATTTATTGTCCACAATGAAGAATTGTTTTAATTTCATTTTTCAATGATCTCACACTTCCTTCTAAAGACGAATGGAAAACAATTTGTACTTAAGACTTAACCAATTTTAACCCGAGTTTGAAAGTAACCTTTTGCAAAGAGATAAAGTCAAAGGAAATAAATACTGAGCGCTACAATAGAAACGATAAAGGAAAATAAGAAAGGTTTTTTAGTTCATCTGGACCGAAGGTCCAAAGTGGACTTTTCTCATACAAATCCCGTCCGTCGTC
>JAUMGZ010199758.1:0-12614 GCA_032359645.1 Pododesmus macrochisma | reverse complement strand
TTGCCAACTCTTCCTATTTAGGAGGGAGTCTCCCTATTTTTCACACACAATTTTCCCTTTTGACATCAGTATAATTCCTAAATCTTACTTATTAACTTGCTTCAACTTGGTGTATTGCACATATATTAATTTGTCGTATAGGGCATTGTATATATTAGGTATTAAAGACATTTTAAGATTTTGCTACGCGTTTTAATTCTCCCCCATGAAAATTTCACAAAGTTGGCAAGTATGTGGGTGCGGGATAAAAACTTGCATCTGTGACAAATAAAGATGTAAACCAAATTCTATGGATGTTGCAAACAGAAGTTGCTAAGTGACACAGTAACAGGCTGGTTTAGGATATATGATCAAAATATAAGCCCTGTGTGCCAAAGATATACCTCAGGATTAAAAACAATATTTTTTTAATCTAAAGCTGACATGTCCAATACTACAGGTTTTTTTTTCGGGGAACAGCCATATATTTTTTTAATAGGCTAGAAGCACTAAATTTTGTTATTAAGTTTCATCCATATAACATCTTTTATTAAAGATTCAAGTTCATTAAGTTTTAAGTTAAAATATATTTTGAGATCGAATTAACATCATTGCATGGTCAAATAAATAAGGAGTTTCTGTCTATATGCAATATACATGAAAATGTTTATGTTTATAAACACATTGCCTGAAGATTGCCGATAGAGCATGAAAGCGCTTAAGCAATTCAATTATATTATCTTTAATGTAAAAACAAATTTGGTTAAACATCTATTACTGATAATCTTTACACAGTTAAATATAATCTTAATGTTTCTGTTTCATATTATGTAAACATTATGATACATATAAGAATTGTTTTTTAATATTTATGAACAGTTAATTTATTCCTACCCAAACTGTGGGTTTGGCCGTGTCATTCCGCGCTTGTGGAAGTCGGGGGAGTATTCAACAGCTTGATACATCTTATCACCTTCTGTAGCGTAGGGTATACCATTCCTCTTGTCTATTGTCACAACTGGAGTCAATACACAAAATAAGAATATATTATTAGTTCAATATATACACATCATATGGTTTATTCATTTAAAACAAAACATGATAATTTAGGTTTGTAATGAAAAGTTTGTGATAAAATACATTAGAAGACATTTAGTCAAGAAAAATTATATTGTCCATGAAAAATATGTTTTACCCTTGTCATGCTGACACAGCAATATTCTGGTATTTATAGCCAAGAATAAAAGGCTCATCCATTATTAATGCCTAGCCTATTACCATTGTTTATATCTTCCATGTTTTATGACTCTGAGCAACTGACCAATCACAATTATTGTACTAAACAACATTTGGACTTGGCTCATAAATATTCATAGTCTAGTTAAAGCTTGCACTTGATTGGTTTAAATGTCAACAAATCTTGCATGATGTAAAGTTGACAGTTACCATCGATAAAGATGGCAGGGATTCCATATCACAGTCATACTTATTTCTGTTAACATTAAAGAATTCCACGGAATGATTTGTCTCACTGTTTCCGCTTTGACCATCAATCCACACATGGTAGAAAGAAAACAAAAATCAGTTTTTAGCCATGCCCCAAGAATGATCGAATGCCTGAAACACTTGCACTTTTTGAAAAATAGCCTTAATTTTAAAAACAAAAAGTTAAAGATGAGCAAAATGCAAAATTCAGCATCAAACAAAGTCAATAGTCCACAAAATATAGATCAAATGTAACATCTGCAGCCTACAATGTGATGCATGGTCTTAGATATAACCATGATCCAAGTATGAATGCCCTAGCACTTGTATTTTTGAGAAATAGTCTAAAAACAAAAATTAACGTTGGAGCTAAATCCAGCATAAAACAAAGTCAATTGGCTACGAAGTATGTAGGTCATATTCAGCATCTACAATGTGATGCATGGTCTTAAGGAGGCTGACTCTAATTTAATTGCCAGAAATCTGCAATAGAGAATTTCATTTCCTTAACAGACAATGTTAAGAGACACATTATCTTTATTTTAAGCAAATAAAAAAGGCATGTCACCAGGACTGGTGAGACACGGGGACTTTTCAAAATAACATCTGATTTAACATAGAATTCAATGGGAAATAAGGCAAAAATGGCAGATTTTACCACTTAATAAACCAATAATGGCAATATAAAAAAATCCTGCAATAGAACTTTCGACCATTTTTGTATAAGAGGTACTGCATTAAATTATCTTTCTTATAAGCAGAAAAAAAGAGAGGGTCACCAGACAAATAGTGATAAGGGACCATCTCAAAGCTAAAACTTTGAACTAAAAACCCAGTATTTGACACAAAAAGCCTTATGACCGGTCTCATATTCAATATTGATGTTTTTCTAGTAGCAGTTTTTTTTCAAAATTGTTGCAGGCCACATGTTTCTATATTATATCTTATTCATCTTTTAATTATTCTATCCAATTTTAGTTCAATCGTGACTTTATTTTTATACAACATCTGATAATCAGTGCTGCGCATTGAACATGCGCACTCTAACTAGAGTCGGCCTCCTTAAGATGTAACTATGATCCAAGTATGAATGCCCTAGCTTTAGCACTTGTACTTTTGGAGAAATAGCCTGAAAACGAAAACTTAACGTTAGAGCTAAATCTAAATCTTGACACTGTTGTTGCTGCCGCCATCACCAGAAAAGCAACACCTTAGTCTCACTTTCGCTCCTTCGTTGCGGCGAGACAAAAAATGTTCAATGATAGCAATTTAGTGAAGAAGAATAAAAAGGATTAAATCCATGAAATGTGCTGATCAAACCTGACGATAATTCTGACAACAACAAGGACTTGACAATTGCTATTTGACCAACAGGTAACCAGGCCAACTGCATGAGACTCACCTTTTATTCAGAATTACCCGTGTTTGCCAAAAGTTGTATAAGTCATAACTTTCTTTGTCTGAAACACTTTATTTCATGAAAATATTTCATATTTTGCCACAATAACTCATCACTGATAAAATAATGTAAGCTTACTTGTTTATTTACCTTAATTATATGTGTGCGATTACATTCAGACTTGTTAATATGTTGATCGAGCTCTTTGGTTATTTAGCTTCATACAAGAGTAGTTTTGAGAGAAATCTGAACTTACATAAAATTATGTAGCTTTTTTACCCACCTGTGGCGATTTTACCTGTGATAACACAAGACATAAACCACTTGTTTTTTACTTTTGATGATGTAATTAACAACTTCAATGGTCAGACCTTTCCAGTGACATATACATGTAGTGCAGTAAACCTTCCTTTACTTGTAAGGGAATTAATGCAAGATGTGTATCCCAAAAATATTCAGCCAGAGGCCCCATCTCTGCAGGTGCACTATATATAGCCCCACAATGTGCAACAGCTTTATTATTGACAAAAGGATCTTCCTATCAGATGGTACATTTTTATAATGTCTTTGTTTAGGGATGAGAAGTTAATTAATTGTTCTAGGGTTAAGAATCACTACATTACACTAGGTGAACCCAGGACAGCTGCCAATTTGCCATAATTTGACTTTTTTTCATTAATTATATAATTGTTATACATGTATGAAGGCCACTGATTTTTTTTTTTAAAAGTTTCCTTCAGCTTGGTGCAAATATTTGGGGTTTGTTGATGGCCATTTTTATCATGATTTTTACATGGCTTAATTCTGCCATTTTATGTCAATGTATTTAATGCTAAGCTCCATCCATTGTCTCAAGAATTTTCTTTAGTCCAATAAATATTCAGTCATATCACAATATGATTAAAGACAAGAACCTTTCAAACATGTTAAATTTAAACTCAACACAGTTTTTGCTGCTTTACCATTTCTTCCTTTGCCAAAGAGCATCTGATGGGTTATTTCATTGTCCGACGTATCTGTTGCTTTGTGTACACCATCAAAACTGCATCTTAGTCCAACTTTGGTCAAGCCAGGATCAAGCAGCCATTCCCTGTCAGTCCTTTTATATGTGTCTGTAAGAAATGATAAAACTAGCATCACACAAAACATCATGACAGTGACACAGCTTTACAAAATGTTTATTTCAAACAATAAGTTTCAAACAAAAAGACTAAGTAAACTTAAATTTGTTTTTAATGTAATGTTTCCCTTGCTTAATTAAGACTAATATTGTAAAGCCACCCCGACACTTGCACAAATTTTGGTCTTGAACATGTCTTCATTGTGGATGAAGTTAAGCATAGTTTGTGACATGTCATGCCACCTAACACACATAAGTATAAACTAGGTGCGCATCTGCCATGAACATGTGGCATGATTATGTCACACAATAGCGCACTATGGTAATTGTAAATACGTCATGGTTGTGCGAAGGGTATGCCTTATTTGGGCATAGGCTATGATGGTGTCACGCCTGGGCATGCATGTACACTTTGTTGCAAGAAAAGTTACTCAATGACATAGCTAGGCATGAATTCATTGTGCAGTTATTTGGGGTGGGATTTTTGGCAAGCCACTTGCCAATGCGTGCCGTGCAGAAACTATGCACACTAATGTGTGTCATACCATGTTTCTTGTTCCCACAGAGGCACACATTAATGACAAGCAGTGACACTCGAGTGACCCACAATTGTTGCGCATTAACCGATGTCACTGACATGAATATAATATTGTTAGACCTCCAAAGATTATTTCAAATTTTTAAAAGTCCAGCAATGGGCCTGGAACACAGTAACATTCTTGACACAAATCCCCAAGCACACTTTCATGAGTAATTCCCCCATTGACACGCCACAATAGGGGTTTCTTCGACTGCCACCTACATTGTATGTTAAGGTGGCTTAATATTACTTTTAATATTCTTGTATTGACCTTTACACAATATATTCGCTATAATTATATGATATATTTATCGTTTGTTATTTTTAACATTAAATTATTTATCATGTAATCATCAATAAAGTTAATATATTACAGCAATGATATTCAAACACATTATATATTATCATGACACATAAACCAAAACACCAGACATTCACAAAGCATGGTCTGCATCAAACACTGTCACTATAACCATGCTAACAATAGACGATGCACATTAGTTACAAACTGCCCCTTTGCTGTGTCCTCTGATGGCCAAACCCAATCATTTGTCAATCTGAATTGAAAGTTTCCTGCCAAGTTTGATTAAAATTTGTCCAGTAGTTTTGGAGAAAAATTTAACAATGTGAAAAATTAATATATTTTCTATAGTGTTGAGCTTTGACCCGTAAATGCATAACATATTGGTAGGGTCACAACACGAACAAACTTGGTTCTCCTTACCATAAGATTACTACATCTTCAAGCATTAAGCTCTTGTTTATTAGAAGATTCTAATCATGTAATCATTAAATTTGATCAAATTATCCCTGGATTTTGGCCTCCTAATGACACCCCTGGAGGTGGATATCCATCATTTAAACAAATCTGAATCCCCTTCCCCTAACAATACTTCACTTTCCCCCAAGGATGCTTCCTTACCAAGTTAAGTTGACATTGGTCCAGTGGTTTATGTCGAAACTGTTAAAAAGTTTAATAATGATGACAGATGACAGAAAGGATTTGTATGAGAAAAATCCACCTTGGTCCAGATAGACTAAAAAGCCTGTGGTTATATCTTTTTAGTTTTTGAGATATAAATGTTCTTAAAAGTTTCAAAATGGCCACTTGTAATGGCGGCTAAGAAAATTCATTATGGACACCATTGACATTATTATACTCAAAACAAGTAACATTCAAAAGTTAAATTAAAGTAGGCCATCTCCAAGATAAACTAAGTCTTACAGTGAGATTCTCATATTCATAGCACTTAGCATTCAAAGAGAGTAATAGCAATAGCAAAATTGTCATGATAGCCGCCATGTCGATCATCTTGGATTTTTAATTCTCAATAAATCTCAAAAGTTTGCATGCATCAAAGTTTTGAAAACCCAATGTTGAATTCACAAGATGTAAAAAGTGTGAGATTTTCAAAATGGTCAATTTGAAACATTTGACAAACACAATATCATTCAGGAACATCGTGAACATGTGTAACCAATAACAGGTAGTTTCAAGTCTCTATCTTATCTTTTTTAATGTACTGAGAAATTAAGAAAACAAATTTTGTACAACAAAAAGAAAAAGCAAAAATTCAAGAATAACATGTACACTGTTGACCTACTTAAAATAATATTTTGCCTTAAAATTTAGAGCAGGACCATTTCCAAGATTAACCAAGTCTAACAGTGAAGGTTTCACATTTGTAGCACTTGCCATTCTGGAAAAGTATTAAGAGCATGATAACAATACTTTCAAGACAGCCGTTATTTCTCATTTAACTAATCTTTATACAGTTACAAGTGTTAAAATGATAACATGTTTCAACGCACCATTGATAGAAAAAATAATTTAAATTAAACGTTTGCACAATTCACAAAAAACTAAGATGAACACTGCATCATAATTAAATCAGTACAGTAATTTAAAAGTGGAACTCCCAACTAATCTAACCATGCATATACTCACATCACTTAAAATCAATCTTATTAGAGAAAGTGAACTAAAGAACTCATAACTCTTTATACTAAAGATGTGTATTTGAAACGGCAAATAAACTAGGTTTATATCAGGCTTACATGGTGCCCCTGCACTTTCTTTGAAGCTGAAGTATATACATTCAAGTAAGGCCAATTATATACCTAGATGGACCCATATCCCATGTAACATGAAGCTCCAGAACCCATATCCTAATTAAGTTACAGTGCCTGGTAGTATACAAGATACGGTGCACACAAGCTCTTTATTTGATATAGGTCAAAGGTCAAATGTAGGTCACGGTGAGACCCACATGCCAAGTATGAAGTTCTAGTGCCATGTTTTTTAGGAGATAGAGTCCAGACAAGCTTTTTCTTTGATGTATGTCAAAGGTCAAAATGTAGGTCAAGGTGACACACACCCTCACCTAGATGGACAAAACATGCCAAGTATGAAGCTCCAGTGCCTTTTATTGTAGAAGATAGAGCCTTGACAAGATGTGTGACGTACAGACAAATGGACAAGGGTACCACTTCATGGAGGGAGCATAAAAACAGGTTACTCATACATTTAATCATTTTATGAAAACTTATATTAATACATTAAAAAGGTCATCATTTGAGACCTTTCCTTTATAATGCTAAAAAGAAATAAGGAAACTCACTAGTACTAAATTTGTAAGCAAAGCTAAAATAACATTGAGTAAACACTGATTTTATAACATAAACATGTAGCTCACATTCATAAATCATTAATCTAACACTACTCACACATGTATATGTTAGTTCAACAGAGTCAATCTCACAGTTCAAAGTGTTTATACCTGAAGAATTGTGTCTTGCTCTAATACAAGCATCATCCTCATCTTGAATTATAATTACAGACTTATTTAGTTGCAAAATCAAAATTTTCTGTACATGACACATTTCACATGGAGTACTTAAATCAAAATGTGTCATATCACACACATCTGGTTGCTTAATGTTTAAAAAGTTTATAAACCTTGAAATATTTCTAGGAGATATTTTGGATTGCTACTGCTTTTAGTGAAAGGGAAGATCATTGTTTAGTGACTATAGTTCGTGAAATGCTGGATAAAAGGATTTGATATTTATTAAAAAAGATTTTCAAAATAGACCCAAAGGACAGCAATCAAGCAAGTCCCAGGTTTGTAGCACTTAACATCAAGACGAGGAGTAACTATTATAATAGGATTTTATTTATAATGCTGCCAGGTCAGCCGACTTGGATTTTTAATTCTAATGTTTGTAGCACATATATACCATTCTTGAGGAGTAACAATAACAGGATTTTAAAGATGGCTGCCAAATTTGCCATACTGGATATTTAATTCTCAAAAAGTGGCATGTGTACACAAATAGTTTGAACCAATCAAATATGTGAAAACCCTGTTTTAATATGTTGTTACTATTTCAGGAGACAGGAGATCTGGTAAACAAACTATTCAACCAGAATCATCTAGACATCATTCGTAAAACCATTTCAGGTAATTTCAAGATCCATCTTTTCTAATATAAGAGAAATTAAGAAAACAAATTTTGTGACCTACTCAAAATAATTTTACATTTTCAAATTTTAGGCAGGACCATCTTCAAGATTAACACGGTCTTACAGATGGTGTTCTTAGCATCTCCGGTTCTAGATGAGTAGCGACAGCAGCCATCTTGGATTTTTATTTCTTAAAAATATCTCAAGCATACACAAATATGCCCATCAAATATGTGAACACCATGTCAATATCTTGTTTGGTTCAGGGGATATTAGTATTTAAAGATTTTCAAAATGGCCGCATAGACGACCATCTTTGAAACATCTGGCAAACAAATTTTCATTCAGGAACACTTAGACATCATGTGTAACCCATTACAGGTAGTTTCAACTCTCCATCTTCTTTAATGTATGAGAAATTAAGAAAACAAGTTTTTGAAAGAAAATTTTTTCAAGATGGCTGATGTTGACCTACTTGAAATAAATTTTTGTCATCAAGTTTTAGGGAGGACCATCTTCAAGATTAAACCCAGTGGAACAGTGAAAGTTCCATATTTCTAGCACTTTTCATTCTGCAGAAGTAGCGATAACAGAATTTTCAAGATGTCCACCATGTCAGCCATCTTTGAAAACTGACACTCACAGATACCAATTTCGTTTAGGACCAACTACAAGTCCTCAGGTCACAGTATATAAAGGTTCTCTGACACTTTATATGATAGTTTTGGGGGAGTAGCAAATACAAAAGTTAAAGGACGGACGATGGACGCAGAGTGATAAGAAAATCTCAACTGAGCATTCTGAACAAAACCTTGTATTTGAAGATGCCCATAAATGTTGTTCTAAATCATGTAAATAAAAATATCTTGTTTAAACTTTGACATAATATGTAATCATTTCTATAAATATTAATAACACGTTTAATATTAACGATCTAATGACTGCATTATATATAATGACAGATTGTTTAAATTGTGAAAATAATTCGGGTACACACTACATTGTATTCTTATAATTATTCAAATATTAGATATAGTTATTAGCATGTTTTGTTGCTGTATGCAGTCTGAAGTATCAAACTTACCAGAGTTACTAAACCATAAATTTTTTAGGATATTTAAAAATACCTACAAGGGAATGGCCTCATAGCTTTCCAGTTGTTTTCAAATATTTCTGCTGCTGGATACTTTGGGTCACTCGGATCTTCTATATACTTTAACTTTGACTTCCAATCAAGTCCATTTCTACAACACACACAATGCTTAATACAAATCAAAAATTAAATAATTTCATAAAGATTAATCTACTATTCTTCGTACAAGTTTAAGAAGGCTGTTTCAAGAAAGGGAAAATGTTACCCTAAAGGGGTTTAATGGCAATTTCCAGATACATTTTTAAATACAGAATTGAAAAAGCTTTCTTATAGAAATTCTTATTTTCTGTTCACAACATATGCACTAGGGGATCATTTCTGTTAGGAAACCATTAAGAAACGGTTTTGTTATAACGCAGTTGTTACTTGTGACTAAAGGCTTTCTTTCGTTACACAAATCTCATATTACAAGTCCTCATCTGATACAACTTAAAAGTGACTTTAAAAAATCATTATATTCTGTCTTATACTAAATATATAATCAAAGACAAGACACAACCTAAAAGTCCAGTACGGTTTATGAAGAGATATAGTTTAAAGGCATACAGTCAAATTGCCCCACCCACATGTCCCCTAGGGCTTAAAGACTTCATTTGTACAATCTTGAATTCCCGTTCCCCAAGGATGCTTCCTGCCAAATTTGGTTGAAATCTGCCCAGTAGTTTCAGAGGAGATGTCGTATAAAGCAAAACTTTACGACAGACGACGGACAGGATTTGTATGAGAAAAGTCCACCTTTGAACTTTGGTCCAGATCTAAAAAAATATAAGATAGTCTAGCTGCCAGATAAAAATGGGGGTCCTGTACATGTGTCTCTCATACACTTAAAAAAACTCATGGCATAAAAGTGCCAACACAAGTTTCTATAGCACAATAGGACCATACATCCCCATGAAAAAAAGGTCCTGAATTTAAATTCTGAATTGTTTAGTCACTACCAATTTGCAACACTATGATATCAATATCAGTAGAGTACACTCACTCTGTGTACTTGACTTGAATATTTTGGGGATGTGGTGCCCAATCTTGATCATATCCATTACCATGGGATATATACCGCCGACCACGTGCTTTGTATGTAGGAAAACTGGCATGGTTATCAATGTGTGGAAAATGTCGTCTTTCTCGTTCTGAAAACATAAAGAAAAGTGTACATGTTAATTTGATCATCATCAGTGAAGAATTAGACATCTGATCATAACCAAGGTCACTTGCAAATTGCATGGTTATATATTCAAAATCAAAAGTTTTTTTCATACCTACACTAAATGATATTCTGATCATGAGACAATATATATATATATATATATATATAAACCATCAATATGTTCGAGGGCTGAAATGGGTTGAGAGACAATACCAGACCCAGGCCAAGGCAATTACGGAAAATCATGTTGTAATCTTATATATTATTCCGACATCAACAACTTTATTTTAATTTTCAATTAAAAGTTGATCTCGATTAAATGACACATGTATGATGGTAGTTGTATCATATTGGTGGCAATTTATATATATATATAAGTGTAAGAAAACAAATACATGCGTCTTTATATGTATGCATGTTTCTGTCCAGAACAATCCAATTTTCCTTGCTGAAGTGAGGTGTTGTCCAAACCTTTCCCGGACTTACACTGTATATATAACAGGGGATAGCTCGATCTCCCTGCAGTATGAAATTTCCAATTTGAAAATAAATGCTGGAGAGCTTCTACAGACGCTAGGTAGGCAAGGATTTGAAGGAATTCGCATAAATGACGTAATGGTTGTAATAGTACCACAAGGTAGATTGTAACTCTCTAGGACAAGATTTTGTTACATGATTCAATCAAAGATGGCTGCTCGATTTTTACTGAAATTATTATTAACACTTAATTTGCATATAGTTGCTATAGCAGCAATATATGTCATTGTTGGAACATCATACCATTGTATTTTGGTTACAATAATGTCAAAGTATTGATACAACTGCAGAAGGAATCATTTGACAGGTCAAAACAAGAGAAGGATGGCCTCAATATCCACTTTTCATATAGGAATAATCTCCGTCTTTCTCCAGCACAAGCCAATTATATAAAAGCGGGCAGAAAGTCAGAGGAAACATGGACTAGGTGTCATGGTAATGTGACTGATTGAAGTATCATGTTTAAATGTGTCTGCAGCATGATATTTCAGTGAGATGGCACTATAAAGACCCTATTAGTATTTTAATGTACACTGTTACAAGCAGACACTATCTCAATATGACCTATACATGAGTTGAGGGTAAAATTCCAGTAAAACAAACAAACTAGACTGGCATTCTACATATTTACCAACTTTTTGAAGTTTTCATGGGGGAGAATGGGGGAGAAAATGTGTAGCAAAATCTAAAAATGTCTTTAATACCCATATACAATGCCCTTTCTGACAAAATAGTAGTGTAAACTGCCTCATTAAACAATTCTGAGCAATACACTAAGTTTAAGTAAGTTGTTAAGCAAGGTTTAAGATTTTTAATGATGTCAAAAGTGGAAGCTCTCAGGCAGTTTTCAAATCGAATTTACCGCACGGGAGACTCTGTTGAATCTCTATCCCGTGCGGTAAATCCGATTTTAATGTGGAAACTATCTCCCGCGTGTGGTAAATCCGATTTGAAACCGCCGGAGAGCTTCCACAGAAGCTAGTTTTAGGCCTAATCGGTAGCCATCCATGTACACAGCCTGTCGTAGGCTATCTGCGATTTAATCTTACCAACTTTTCCCGTTTTTCCTATTTCTGTCGTCACGTGCAACATGTTGACAATTATGTGAAATCTCTAGTTATTAAAGGATATAAAGTGTGTCATTATTTGCCCAAAAATAATTGGCATTTAAATATAAAGTAAGAAACATAAACAAACATCCGCCATAGACTGCAAGGCCGTATGTCGTTAATAACAACAAGTGCCCGATATCACTGACATCTATCGGTGAAAATATTCCACTCTCGTTTTAAAAAAGGGGAGATCAGTCTGTTAAACTTCAAATATTTTTATTTATATTTAAAACATTTATCTCCCTTCGAATAGAAAAATGACATCCCGATCCACTAGATTTGGTTCCCGTCTATTATTCTAATGGCCTTTATATATAGTATGCTGATGGTCTTTAACAAACACATTCACTCATTCAGAAATATGGTCTTAAAGTAAGTAAAATTAAACAATTCAAGATACTATTAAATTGGTTTAAATTTATATAATGGTGTAGCGGAAATTTCTCCAGTCTAGGACAACAACAACAATAGGAGCACTGACCACAAGTAGCGTGTAATAATTAGACAAGAAAACATTGATGCAAAGCATCAAATTCGCCGGGAAAACGAAAGTTTATTTATTTAAGAAAATGTTTATTCTTGAATTAAATTTCTATATTTGCGGGTCCAGACTTCGAAAAGTATTGTTTTCTATTA
>JAUMGZ010199747.1:0-12615 GCA_032359645.1 Pododesmus macrochisma | reverse complement strand
AGGAAGCCTAATGTATGCATATACTAAAAATACATGTTGCCACATTTCTTCCGGCAACGTTCACGGGAGACGAAAATTAGCCGTATGGGCCTCCACTAGTCAATCTAACTCAATCTATCAATTTCAGGTATTATTCGTCAAAATTCTAACAATACTACAAAGACAGTGGTTTGTGTCGAGTGACCCGCTGGATTTATATGTGCTTTGATATTATCAGAAATTAGTTAAGTACTAAAAAGAAATACTCTTTTAAATAAATAAAACGATCTTAATCTCAATCAAGATTATTAGGTTTGATTGTTATTTAGTTGAAGGTTCCAGAAAGCCCGCCTTCACATCGTTAACTGCACAACATAAACAGTGTTCTAAAGATATGAATAACTTAGGTAATATCATGAATAGATAACTGATTGTTTATATTGTAATTTAAAATACACCAAGTATTTTTTGTTGTTGTAAAATTGATAGATAAGGAAGCGCCGTGTATTGTATGGAGTGGAGTAGCTCAGTGGTTTCTTGGAGTAGGTGGTAGAGTGGAGTCTTACCGTCGGGTGGTTAAGTTCAGTGGAGTCTTGGAATGGGGGTCTCTGAGTGGGGTCTTTGTAGAATAGAGTCTTGGAATGGGGTGGTGACGTTCCGTGGAGAATCGGAGTGAGTGATATAATGTAGTCTTGTAAGGGGGATAGAATGGAGTCTTGTAATTGAGTTTGGCATGGGATGGTGTAGTTTAGTGGAGTAATTGAGTGGGGTGGCGAATTTCAGTGTAGTCTTGAAAAAGGGTTGTAGGGCGGAGTCTTTGAGTGGGTCAGTAAAATGGGGTATTGGAGTGGGGTGGTAAAAATGAGTCTTGGAGTGGAATGGTAAAATTGAGTCTTGGAGTGGGGTGGTAGAATGGAGTCTTGGAGTGCAGTGGTAAAGTTAAGTGGAGTCTTGGAGTGCGGTGGTAGATTGGAGTCTTACACAGGGTTTTTAAAGTTTAGTGGAAGAATGGAGTCTTGGTATGAGGTGGTAGAGTTCAGTGGAGTCTTGCAGTGTAGTCACTAATTTACTATAGAACATTGTGTATACTTTGAATCTTACTCTCTGAAAATAGTCTTACTATCAAAATTCGGATTTAATTAAAAATATATTTACTTGTTTAATTAAAACGTTAACAGTATCTCATTTCCCTGGAATGTACATACAAATGTAGCTACTTGTATTGACATCTGTACCAACACCAATAACATATTTGTGCTGTAATTTCTGACCAGCCTGGTCATGGACTAATCTTAAATGTACATTAACCCGGTGAGATTTGAAGTCAGCATGGTATTATGGCAACCTCAACCTTCGGTATTTATGTTGACACAAATCTCAAAATAGTCAAAGAGCATTCAAACTGAACATTAGACAAAAGATTCATTGTTTACTTGGTAGTTTAATCAGATAGCACCAGACACACATATAACAATGGTTCACCGAATTTTAGACACTTTTAAATCTACAAGAGCCCTCGAACATCTGTCAAATCTTCAACATACCAATTCAACTACACATTTTGTGAATTACTTGAAATAAGTCTAACAGCGGTCAGTAAAATGCCATTAATTTCATTTGTGGTCAGGAATGTGTTAACACAGCATTAAATGGATTAGTGTACGACATTTCTTCCTATATCTGAATTATTCCAATAGAGCGGAGACAATTTGCTAAGTGTCTCCTCGGAGTCTTTCCAACCAGAAGTATACGCCTTAAGGGCTTACATTCGGACAGAGATCATTGGTGCTATATTTGCTGGATTTTCGTATTGAACAAAAATTATGGTTTTCCGTCGTTCCACAGACTTTGCACATTCAAATTATAATAGGCAACCCATCAAAACTAATAATTACTACTTCGCCACAGGTATTGTTTTAAGAAATCGGTCTTTCTCTAAACTCAGTCCGGAATCCGCAAATGGCAGATAAGAGTCTTCATTTAATTATTTTCCCCCTGATACACGGAATGGCGTTTTCATTAAGTCTGTTAACTAAGGAACCAATACTGCAGGCTAAACTCCAAATTTAATTAATCTTGTCAGCTTAAATTAATAAAATATTCTTCATTTTTGTAACGAGGACCAACTATTTTAGAATTACGAATACCAATTTGGTACCGAAAGATAATTAATACAAGTGCGTGCGTGCTAATTGCGGTTCAATTTCTGCGTGCTTCACATGAATAAGATTCAGCAAACCCACTGACCATTACCATATGTGGACATCACACGCTGGCACACAATTGTGCACTGCATTGGAAATCTCCTTTTTTCTTCCATGCAATCACAGTACCCCTAGTCGGCACGCCTCGATTATTTCCTCCAGGAGATTCTCTCACTCCATGGTAACTATAATTGAGCACAACTTCGCTTTGTCCTGTTGTTCCGTTTCAAATCTCAAAGACGTTGTAACGGCATTACGCAAGACATGTATCCCTGCTTATGTCACGATGTCGTACGGTTGCACTATCGTGTTGTCGTAATGTCACCCTGCATTTTGTCGTGATGTCGCCTTTGATATTTGCAACGTGACAAGAGGACAAAGAGACATCACAACAAAAAAGATGTTGACATCACATTAAAGCGTATTGTGCCACAATCAGCTACCATGTTCAATGTCGTACACATTCTCAATTATCGTGTACACAGAGGAGTAGGAAAATGTCAAAATGGAAGCTCTAAAAAATGAAATTTTGATCATATTTTCCCAATAATGAGATATATCAAAATAAATGTATTAGAAATCTTAGGAACACCACATACAATTCAATGAAATTACTTTATTGTAAGCTACATGCAGCATATTTGTTTCCTTACAGTGCTCTATTACCAACAAATGGTACGTAAGTCACAGTTTTGCTGGTTGTTTTTTTTTACATTTTTTTAATCGCATATACTTTACACTGGTCAGCGGCTTTTATTCTTTAGGGACATCATATTTATTTTTTGAGAATAATTTTAAAAAAAATTCACAGTCGTTATAATAGAAAAAAAGTTAAATCAGTCTGAAATAATTATAAGCATTTCGCTAGCAAACAGGCAGATATTTCAGTACATATTTATTTGAATGTTACCTCTGTAATTGATTTAGGTCCTCAGCAATAAACTCTGATAATACTGATGCTACATGTATTGTATAGTCATTAATAATATGTACAAGTTTTCAATAAGCTGCATGGACTTGACGTAAATTATCGTACAATGCATATCATAAAAGTTCAGTTGATTTCTAACGGAAAACATAACCATGAAGGAGCTGTCAATATTGGATTTTTTTTAAAGCTAGTAAATGTCGTGTTTAAGACCCTTGTGATAAAAATTTAAAAGATTAAAGTTAAAATATATATATTAGTCAGTGAACTCCCAAACAGTTTTTGAATAAAAGTTCTATTCACACAACATTTAATTCTAAAAAAAGATAGCTAAAATAATTTCCCGCAGACGACACGATGGTGTCACGAGTGCATATGGTCGGAGAGAATGCGTCAGTATGTTTGTATTGTAAGATATCATTTATAACTGGTCGATTTCAATTAACCGTAGTTTACATTTATGATATAAGAAACTTGAACCAGCCTCGCGAGGCAAGACATTAACACTCTGACCACAAGATTAGTATACACTGCATACTAATGATTGTAGTGTTGATATTAAATCGGTACCCAACTTCATTATGTGGTTTGCCATGCACTCAGATGACATGTTTAGTAGGAAACAGGTGCTATCTTACTTGTTATAATTAAACAATCACAACTCAAATACAATATGTAAAAGTCACTTCATGACAGCCTCTATATGTGTCCACTCGTCTGTATAACCGATCTACACTCTTAGTTGGGTCATGTTTTGTGCAGACTCCCACTCAAACCGTAGGATGTAATTGTTTGGGGTTTAACCACCTCCGTGACAAGTAATTGTCATATGTGGTATTTGAAAATGTCCTTTTTCGGTAATCGCTCAAACTTTTAAATATAAAAAAGAAGATTACACTACGGTACGTGTCATACTGTTAAACTGTACAAATCCCACCAGTATGTCACGTTACAGCTGTTCTACAGCACGTTGTTACATTCAGTGGTTACACCTGTTAGATCTATATATACATATGTATGAAACTGACAGTCTATATTGTCTACATATCACTCTTATATTTGTCTTCGATAAAGAGCTTTGAAACAGTATGTTTGAAAAATTAATGGTTTGCGTATCACCCATTTACTAATGAGACAAAACTGAATAAAAAAAGGTTCCGAGGCTGTGTTATCGATTTAACTGTAAATATTTCATCATTCGACCTGAACATCACAGCTGTACTGTATCCTTCCAAAATTAATTGATAGCTCCTTAACCCTCCAACAAATCCTAATGGTCATTTTCCTACTAATGTCTCGTTATTATTTTCATTCAGTGTATGTTTTTTGTCAATTAATGTATGCACGTGCCTGTCCCCTCTTTTTGTCAATTAATGTATGCACGTGCCTGTCCCCTTTTTGTCAATTAATGTATGCACGTGCATGTCCCCTCTTTTTGTCAATTAATGTATGCACGTGCCTGTCCCCTCTTTTTCAACGACTCGCATTCGTACTAATATAATATATATTTTTCTTAATTTCAAACAAATTGCTGTTATAGTAATAAATCACACCTGTAAAATGAATTTCAAATCATCATGTTTAATTTCAAAATCCAAAAGTATGGTAAAACAACGTAAACAGCATACACGGTGATGGCATAGAAATCATGAATATTCATGAGCAACCGTAAAGTAGACGGTATCTCTTGACACCTGAATAGGGTGGTACATATACTGCTCATTAGTCGATTGGTGGCAGATAGTCACACAATACCACAAGTATACCAACTAATGTTTACATAATGATTGTCTGGGATTAAATACACATTGATAATAAACACACAGGTCTGAATTGCTGATTTAGCGTTTATTGTAGCAAAGGTCGACAAGGGTTCACGTTTCCTGACATGACCCTTGAAACACAATCTCTTGATTTAAAACTAACCTTTTTACAATTTTTTTATGAGTATTTATAATTATTTTGAACTGTGCAATGTTAGTTCAGTTTAATTAGAATGAGAAATTTTAGACCTTATAAGGGTGTACATTTAAAAAACAAAACGTCCGCCCCAGTCCGTACCCCCAGATGTGTGCCCGAGAAAGATCTTATTTACATATCAAACTCAAAAGATTAGATCAAATACAATGTCAAAGACATTAGATGTTACGCATTTAACATAGAAAAAGAGAATCCAGGCAAGTACGTGAACAATTGACCTTCCAAAGACAAATATATATTGTCATAGATTACTTAGCTACAAAGGCAGCTGGTAGATTTGAACTTTTCATTAAAAGTATTTACATTAGCTGTACCTTAATTTGAATGCAAACAAAAAGCAAACAAAAAAATGGTCACATAGCATTCAACAAGACAGACGCACAGACATGTAAATTAGAATAAAACTTGACAGACAGTAACATGTAATTTAGAATAAAACTGGACAGACAATATTATGACGAGTCGTTCTAAACCAACAACACAAAGACACATGTGACAGTCGAACTATGAAGCGTTTTTTGGACAAAGAAAATCAATTAAAAGTTGCAAAAACGACGACTGGGTAATACCGAAAGAGAGTAAAACAAACTTAGGTTGATTTATAGTTGTTTTAAAATGGCTTGATTTTGTCTTTTTGGATCGATTGTGAATTGAATTTTGTTCACAATAACTTAATATCTTACAATGATACGAACTTGAAAAGATAAATACATATGACAAATGGAGCCATCTTAGTTGTTCTCACTCAGATGTTTCCAGACGATGGTCGTTTAGTACGAGACCAATAAAACGGCCATGACCCATTCTGTATGGTACCTATGTATTCTCTTTGCTGCTGTCCAGACTCGAATTTTAATCCTAGATTTCCCTAAAGTCTCAATTTATCACCTCTCTTCTAATGTACATGTCTATATTGATATGTAATATATCGCAATACATGCATACTTTATACTCTGTATTCTTGAGTGCTGCCAAAAATCATAGACATGATATAAGGTTCAAAGAAAAACGACACATGTTGTGAAATAATCGGACGCATCTGGAATTCGTCATATCGAGAAGTAGATTTCAGTACATGCACAAATACATGTACAGATAGACGCGTATACTCAATTGTTATGCTTCATTCAATTTTATACGTCTTGGGGCAAACATGAGAAAATACTGCTTTCCAACGTTTAACTTTTGAAACTTTTTACCTAAAATGTTCACTTTCGAAAAAGTTCATTTGAAACTGTCAAGGATCAAGGATACTTATTCTCTATAGTACAGACACATCTTTCGTGCTTGACACCTTGTCATACGATAAGACGTGGGAGGGGTGAATTCAATATTGGCCCAGGAAGCTATGATGGCTGGGTCGTTAAGCTTCCGATTCCCCGAATCAGAATGGTTAATGGGTAGAGGTTAGAACAACACTCGAACGCCCATTCCAAGACTTGAAGATGCGTTGAATGACACTCTAAGCTGATGGTTTTGTATTATAGAGTTGAAAGTCTCGATACGAAAAACAGATGAAGAATTAGTAAAAGTATGCAGAAAGGCCGATACACGGACTTATCCCCAGAAAGGCCGATACACGGACTTATCCCCAGAAAGGCCGATGCACGGACTTATCCCCAGAAAGGCCGATGCACGGACTTATCCCCAGAAAGGCCAATGCACGGACTTATCCCCAGAAAGGCCGATGCACGGACTTATCCCCAGAAAGGCCGATACACGGACTTATCCCCAGAAAGGCCGATACACGGACTTATCCCCTTTCCTATACCACCTTTATTCTTTTCAAATTTTGGAATTCATCCGTATTTTAAACCAGGGCTACCTTTATTCGTATGATCCACTCGGCGCTTATACTTTTCGGAATATCTTGAATTTGCAGTATGAGAATTGTATGTAAATTGTCTCTAATCGAATAAAAATTACTTAATATTTACATAAACTCACTTTGTAATGTAATACTTTACAAAAAAATTGACATTGTATGGTCTTTATATCTGTAGAAGTCAGGTCGCGCCATTCACATACTTATCGAATAAAAATGAAACTTCCTTTTTTAATAGTTGGTAAGGGGGTGGGGGGCATACACGTACATACGAATGGGAGGTGGTGGGGCGCCAATAGCCCAATGAACCGTGTATAGAAGTATACCATAATTGTTATTTTTATTGAAACTGTTGGTTGAACCGTACATAAAGAGATTACTATACACATACTATAAGATGGTAAGCCTATCTGTCCTCCGGGGCATCTGTTGACATAGCGACGTGGGTCATGGTCTAAAACCAGTAATGTTTTGTTTGTTTTCCTATCGTTTTGTACTGATTGTTCAAATTTGATTGTTAATGTGGGTATCTTTAATACAATTGTTAGATTTCTACATTTTGAATGCTGGAATGTGCGTACGTCCGTGGAAAATATCAGGTAAGGAGGCTCGTGCGTGCAAACGTAGCTTGTGTCATATCACTAGAACGTCACTTTCTTTGTGGTCTCAAGAAATAAGATCTATCGTTCAAATTCGGCCGTTTTCAATCTGGGTTTGCTTTGCGCTAGACAATCATTTATGCAAACGTATTTTGAGAAAATTTGTTTTCATTCAGTGGGGGAAAACACGTTGGTTGTATTTTTTTTTTTAAACAATTGGAAAGTTATCCTTAACAGTTGATGTAAATTTGTCCTCTTTAAACACATTATCATTGTTTTATGTATTCTGACCTATCTTGACATATGTGCGGTGTCATTTTGTGAACGTGGCATCAACGTACATGTGTACAAATGGAATAACATAGAGATATACACCCACACTATATAAGGTTACATATTAGATATATAGAAGTCTGCAATCATTATGAAGGGAACGTGCTTATTGTATGACTGTAAATCTTGCAATCTAAAAAACAAGTATTTAAGTTAGATTCTGTTTACATGCTGCTGCATGGTCTGTGTTGAAAGTAGATAAATGATATATGTTACCATCTTACCTTATTTCAAAACAATTAATATTGGAGGGTACACACATAATCTGGAATACGTTTTGTTGCAAATAATAAAATTGTCAAAGTAAGAGATCGACAAATATCCAAACACTTGTTGGGGTTTCGAACCTGCATTCATTTGCTCCTCTTCTAAAACTAACGTTGACTAAGCCGTACGACTCGATCTTTTCAAAAGTATCTAGTTACTTGTTGGAGGTATAGGGATACTTCTTGAAAGTATCTGGGTGTAAAACAGGCGGTGTTACTTTGACACGAACTGCTGACGTGCAAATGAATGTCTTGTTTATCAAAAGTAAGCCGATCGTGAGTTATAAAATCATCGGGAAAATTTAGACAATTTGCCGGTTTTTATAACACGATACTTCTTAAGAGTAACTTTAAGTTGAGTATTGAAAAGTGTCCAGTTTCTTCTCGAAAGAATTGGGGTGGTGCTCATTTCAAAGCATAATAATGCAACAGAAAAAGTACACGATACTTTTATCCATGTTGGACATTAATCCCCACTAATGTTACCCTACTTTCGTTTTCAACATTTGCCAAATACCTCAAATGTACAATGTACAATATTTCAAGAGTATAGTCGTGTCTCACAAGAAACTACCGTCGTCTATGCAAAGTGTGTATATTTCACGGGGCGATGATTCTGCATGTTTACCATTATACTTTTAAATGAGTTCAAGGAGTTTATAGTAGCCGACGTTTACAAGGTCTATATTTACTAAGATCTTAACATTCTATCTTGTCTATAGCTACTATATTTTGACTTCGACTCCGCCACTTAGTCCCGACTTTGTAATGTCAAATTGTTGAAGAACTAGATATAGTTCTTATTGAATTCAAAAGCAAGGTTTAGATAAGCTGTGCACTGTTAAACATTTTTTTTAAGATACATATTCAGGGGCGTAACAAACGGGTTTTCAATGCGTAAGCCCAATGATCGAATGTGCTACTGAAGGCACCCCGAAGCGCGAGGAGGAGGGGGTATTGAGACCCGTTCTCTCGTGTTCTGGCGTCAGTTTCAATGGCCCTTTTAAAGCAAGAAATATAATTTTACAAATATTTTGCTTATTTTGGGGTACGCAGGGATTGGTTCTCATCTACGCAAATTCTGTTATGGAGTTCGGTAACATTATTCCACGGAAAAGAAAAATCTAAAAGCATGTGGATTTTGGGATTTCACGTAAAAGAAAAACCTATTGTTGTAAAAGTTGTTCTCTTTTTCTTCTTTGGGGGTCAAAATGATGTGTAAGCCCAGGCTTTTTTTTTTGCTACATAGGTTGTTACGCGCCTGATATTTGTTTTCTAAAATTTGCCTCTTGAATAAAATTGGTTTTGCTGAAAAGGTTTTAACTGCTTTAACTTGTGGTATGTTGGATATAGATATTTGTTAACCTATAACCAAACAAGGTCAGATAAACACGTGGATGTCACATACTAATAGTTTTGGCTGTCTGATGAATCTCTATTGGTAATTGTATACCCCCGTGACATAGCTATGCTAACACAAATCTGTCCGTTGGGTCGAGTAAATTCCGATGACCTTGGGTCACAATGAGACCGAGAAAAGCAGCGTTCCTACTAACCTTTAAGAACATTTATAACAGCGGTATACTTGCATGAGTGTGTATTTAGGCTTTGAACGCTTGCTAAGAAATGTGATAACGTAATTGCTTATTTTTATTGTATTTATAAGGCCGGTTATTAAGAGTCCAGGTCATGAAAGTTTAGTCCGAATAATACGACTATTGTATACGCCTCGGTCTTTTTGTTTTATTAAACAGAGTGCAGAATTCATTCCTGTGAAGCAAGTTGCTTGCCAACGATGGCAGTTAAAAGACGGTAATCTGTAACGCTGGTTCCCATTTGAAAATTAAAAATTGATGCGAAGATCTTTGACGTTTGTCCTTGCTACCAAAGAGAGTCGAAAACTTAGTCGTAGATCTGTGACGTTGTTTCTGTGTTCATTGTTTACGTGACTTGACCTGTTAGCATCTAAAGGAAGCAATGAATGGTTTACTCAGTAAAAGTATATCGTGATTAAATATAAATTACATGCCAATGTGTCTGTGGTATTATCTCGTTACGAGATAGCACTGTAAAAGAAGGCCTGCGTTCGTAATGCTACAAACATACATCGTTCTGACGTGACCTCAAATGTGTTGAAGAGTCGCTAACACTTTTAAACGAAAAACTATCAACATCTTTAAAACAAAAGCAGTTTCAAGAACAAACATATAGGAAAAAGCATTTTTATCATCTAAAATATATAAAAGAGGATCCATTGTTATTTATATTTTCCAAGAAATTCGAGAATATCTATTTCTCTTGGACATTGTCAGTATTTAATAAAAATTATAGGAATGACATCATTCGATGTATTGGAGTATAGACTAAAAGTGTACGTAATATTTTTGTACTTGTTTGCAGTGGCAAGTGGTAGCCTCAAATGTTATTTTATCAACTTCTAGCCCCGTTTAAATTTAAAAGTTCAAAATGGCGCAATTGCGCAGCTTAAAAATAGCGACATTTCACTTCTACCACTTCCGGCAATTAAGAAAACGCTTTTTGTGTTCAGGATACTTAGGGCTTTTAGAAAAGCACCTTCAAATCGTTTGCACTCTCACACGTGGAACAATCTCTCGTAGCTCTCGCTCTATTAGTACATGTATGTCGGACAGGACAACTGAACAGAAAGGTATAGCTGTGTTTATTATTTCAAGGATCATCCGTTAAGTACGATTGGTACGACCATAATCCTGTTCGTCTCTATGCCGTTATACCTTTATTGAGATAAACCATGTCTATATTAAAATAACAACTAAAAGTACTTTAAAATCACACTGAAGTGTAAAATATTGTTGGATTTGTGACCACATATATTGGTAGAAAATATTTACAAATCGTGAAAAGAAATATTTAAACAGAAGTAGTATTTTAATTCCCCACGCAGAGAGTGATTTCAATCGCCTTAAAAACACTCATTACCGACACGCTTCTTATAACACCAAAACACAATATTATTGGAGTCTTTTGTTGAAGCCAAGAACACTAAAACACAATATTGTCAGAACCTTTTCCCCAAGTCAACAATTTAATGTACAAGATCTGAAATCAAATTTCAACATCTGTGAACTTTCAATAAGAAACGTTTAAGCTTTTAAAATCAACGTCTTGATATCAATGTATATATACATGCTACAACTAACTGTTTACATAATCGTTTAAGATAAATTTTCTAATGTACGACCAATAACACTAAAACGTAGATATATAGCACAGTAAACATAAACAACTAAAACGTCATCGTGTCGCCAAAGTCTAAACGATTAGCACAAGACACACGTGGTGTAGTCAATATCAGGTGGGGTAAGGTTATGGGGGTTACACCAATATGTTGATCTTTAATTTGAATACAGAGCTAAAGCTTTTAAAACATGTATCAAAATTATTACAGGAATTTATCCAAATATTTATTCCTGAAACTTTCAGTTGGACTAAAGCTTATTCCGATGCTTTTTTGAGGAATGGTGTATGTGCAGCCGATGCTTTTCTGAGGAATGGTGTATGTGCAACCGATGTTTTTTTGAGGAATGGGGTATGTGCAACCGATGCTTTTTGAGGAATGGTGTATGTGCAACCGATGCATTCTGAGGAATGGTGTATGTGCAACCGATGCTTTTCTGAGGAATGGTGTATGTGCATCATTTCCTGTTAATATTCATTGTGTTTGTGTCGCAGCTGAGATACTGGGAATTGATGACCGAGATCTGAAATGTGTGTTGAATGTTAAAGACGCGTTTTTGGATCATGTACGATAGCGGTAACGAGAATCCAACTTTTTTTTTCTTTACTTGAACAAAACATACTTTTTTAAACTCTTACTTAACAACAATGCATTTTTCCCAGCAAAATTGACAGCAAACTATTTTTTTACAAAAAATCCCCCTGAAGTTAAATGGTTGGTGCCTAACCCGGAAAAGCTACGCTGGCGAAACTTATGTTCCTGGTAGATTCACCAAAATCAGACAGGTCGAAAGGCAGAGACTAACTAAAATTGAGCATCCTCCGGAGGGGACGTAAAGCTGGCATTCCCATGAACACGTGATTTTTCACCCACCTGGCACGATAAAAAATTCCCATGTTAAGGATGACCGCTACTGTTGATAAAAGTAGTATAGATTGAAAGTAGACGGAAACGCAGTGACATGGACTTACTATCTTTTTTGCTCTCATTTCTCGTTCCTGTAGCCTCTTCTCTTCCTGTCCTATTGTTTAGTTTTTCTCCTTTTGGTCTTTTGCCAGTCAAGATATCGGTGAAATACTCTTGAAACCCTAATTAAACAAACAATCAGTTCTGTTCCTGTCACTGCATCTCTTCCTGTCCTATTTGTGTTGGATTTTCTCCTTTGGTCATTTGTCTCGATAATCAGTGAAATACTCTAAAAAATATACAATCTGACTAAAACCAGATCTGCCTATTGCTCCCGGGATGTCGCTAGGAAGATCTGAGGAACGCCAATTGTTTAGG